>JAPMOR010124665.1:83571-178571 GCA_026543865.1 Argiope aurantia | reverse complement strand
GGCTTTACCCAAAGTCCACAATTTTTAGGCGAGTGGAAGAAGGGGAGTCATTTATATGGTTGCGCGAGAAAGTTTTGCTGAAGTTACATTTACTCGTACGTAAACTTATGTTTAGATTTGTTTGTAAATATCATGAGAATACGGAAGTCCCGAGGTCATAAATACCCTAGTAAATGTTTACGTGTTGCTCTGTTGTAGCTCAAATAATAGCATGGTGATATTCTAATTCTGGCCGCGTGCTGTCCAGTTTTAGTTAAGGAACATTAGCCAGATCTTATTATATCCAATCTTTCAATATGCACGGACTTTGAGGCAAAGATTCTTTATTCGATATAAACCCAAAAGAAAAAAAATCAAGAGGAGTAATATCTTGAACAGCGTGGACTTATGAAGTGATCCATTCTTTGAAATGTCATCTCACAGAAAACTTTATGCTTGAGAGCTAAAGATAAAGGTACTCACCTGAGAAGGTATTATTATGGCTTGTAAAGGGCTGATTTCATAACCTTCATCCCTCATTTCATCCCTTAAATTCTTTTTGAATAAAAGTGATCGATTTTTTTAGGAGTGGAGGGGTTTCAAAGAAATTGTTTTTTTCTCCTTATCGGCACCATTTTGTAATTTATTTTTGATTTATTCATATAGATTAGTTTCATATATATATATATATATATATATATATATATATTCAACGATTAGGAAAAAAAATCTCTTTAAGAATAAAATATATACAAATTTAGCTGTAACTATCAGAAAAAATAACGCCAGTGAAAGTACGCATAGCTAGCTCTCTTTCGTCTTATTATATAGACTGACGAAAAAGAAGATGGCGGATTAGCAGATGAAAATGACAAAAAGAAGACAAAGAAATCTGATAGTGATTGTTGAAGACAATTTTGAATCAGTGATGCGAAATGTGACAGTGCGGAAGTCAGAAAATAATCAGTGTTCCAGTTTTGATAAAAAATTTGACATTATTTTCAATGATTATTTTGTATTAACGTTCCGCATTAAAAGCAAGACTTTAATTCCCATACTGAGATTCCAATAATTATTAGGTAGACTTTTAATGGAACCGCGGTTGCATAATGCTAGGTTGGGATTCGAAATCGGGGGATGGGGGTTCGTTACCTGATCCCTCCAAATATTTAATAGTAAACGGCCTAGCGCCTAAGAAATCCGATAGAAATTAAAGGACCTCAATTAATGTGGCATGAAAGTTTTGAGAAAATGCAAACTTGAAAACGTTCCTCGTCTTCTGACCATCGTTCAAAAGCTCTTAGATAGCCTTTGAGTTGTTCTTAATCTGATTAGACTCATGTAATAATTCTTATTAGTATAATTAAAACCAATTAATAACTAATATGCAACTATAATATGCATTAATGATAAATTTATCATTTAGTCTACAGTAAATTAAAATAGCAGAATAAAGAAATATTCAACTATTTTAGAGATGTTAAATAATTTAGTGTCAAAATTGAATTTCAGGACCATTTTTTATGTGCCTTTCCAGTTATGAATTTTTCGACTTTACGATTTTTTTAATCGTCTTCGCAAGTTATAAAATCAGGAATCCATACCATTCTATATTGTTCATCGGGCTGATTTATTTTCCTTATTTTTTATCTATTAATTTTTTATAGTTTATGTTTGAGCAAACAATATGAACAGAATCATGGTAGAAGGAGCCGGGGGGGGGGGGGGGGGGGTAGGATTCAAGATAAATAAATTTTTTTTTTCACATTTGCTGCTGCCTTATTTTATGGAAGTTGCCGTCTTTTCTCTTTACATCTTTTCACTTCTGTCTGCCGTAGTTATAAATAGAAAAAGAAAGTATCTCTGAAGAATTGATGGATGTGAAGTGCATAAACTTTAATACTTCGTCCAGAAAACAGATTACTTGGAATAACTGTCAGCTAAGTGTGCCAAGAGTGGATTCCTATATTTAAGATTTTTTTCCCTTCTCGTTTTGAATATATTGTGATTCCAATTCTTTTCATCTTTAATAAAATTTTCTGCTGAAAAAAAAATCGTCTATATTTTATTTGCAAGATCTTAGAAGAATTCTTCTGCTCTGCTCAAATTTAATACTACATTAGTGAAAGCTCATGAATTTTAGATTTAGATTAGCGTTTCGTAAAATCGACGTTAGTTTCAATTAATATTTAATCGATAGCTTTATTGTGCAGATTTTTGAATATTTTGCTATGATTGATGGTTGTGAAATGATCCTTATTAACTGATTTTCCCCTCAAATGGAGAATACTGCAGTAAAATCATTTCACTGAAGCTGATTTTTCTTTGTGTTAGA
Organism: Argiope aurantia; assembly: GCA_026543865.1. NCBI lineage: Eukaryota > Metazoa > Arthropoda > Arachnida > Araneae > Araneidae > Argiope > Argiope aurantia. The sequence continues at coordinate 176,257 of JAPMOR010124665.1, read as the reverse complement.
ATGATGGATTAATTTGTTTTATCATTATCAAATGAAACTTAATAACTGATCATTTTAGCTTCGGCTTATTGTGATTCTCAAGTAATGATTTCATCCATTTGAAAATTTAGTTTATAGTGAAGTCTTTGTAGTTTTTTATTATTATAACTTATTCATGAATTAAATAATGACGCTGTTAAAAAAAATAAAGAAATGTAATGCTTTAAAATTTTACAAAAATGACTGTGCTTCTTTTATATATATTTCGTTTCATATAAATGAGATATTTTGTGAATATATTTTGCACTGTGGCATAAAGATGGGTAAGCACCAGGGCCAGTTTTTGGAAGAGCCACGAAATCTGTTTTGTTCAGGAACACTACGCAAGTTCTGTTGCGAATTTGTAGTTCCTTTAAACAAGGTTGCAACAAGTAAAACGGAGAAAAGGCGAAAAAAAAAAAAAAAAAGAGACACTCACTGTTAGATCTTGACAGACCATTGATTTTATGGAATTTTTTTTGAAGTAAAAATTGAATTACTGTTTGGCTACTGTAGAACAAAAGAAAATAGTATTGTCGTATTTCCAATATCATTTACAGAAAATTACCTCGTTTTTATTTTATTCAAGATTTATATTTTTTAAAAAATAATTTGTTGTTTTTATTAGCTAATGAGGAAAAAATTTAACAAATTTAATTAAAATTTTACAAATCTATTATGAATTAAAAAAAGTCTTAGATTACATTTTTTGATATAATTCTAACGAACACGAATTACGATAATGTTGTTGGAAAATGCTAACAAAAAAAATAACGTTTTTAAACTATAGAATTGCCAAAGCTTGTAAACTTCTAATAGAAGAACCAGAATTGTATATTTATGAAAATTTAAAGCAAAAAATAGATTATACTTATGTATCATATTCTAATATTAACGCTGAAAGCAACATGGATTGGATTCTAAAACTTTGTTGGTTTTATGTACATCATCTGTGCATGAATTAACTGACTGATTTTTTTAAAAAAAGTTTATTATATCCATTTTAATTTTTTATATTTGAACGCCATTGTCTTGCTTACAATTCTTTTTCGGCAGATAAAACTGGACATTCTTTTTTAAAGTAAAAATTCCAAAACTATTACCTCTCTGTTCTGTACATCAGATTTCATTAATTGAATTTTTTTAACACGAATATTATTTAGTATTAAGAATTTGTAAGTAGCATTTTGAAGCTGGAAATACATTTGAATCAAAAGATTTTTTAAAATCAAGAATTCGTATGCAATATTTTAAAACTGATAATATATTTGAATCAAACGATTTTTCACTAAATATGATAAAAAAAATAAAGTTTTACATCTGTAAGAATTTTTCATATATCATTCTGTTCGTGGAAATTCTATATTCTAATTCATATATTAATTTGAAAAAAATGGTCAAGGTAATGTAAAATTCAAACTATTAATTATTTAAGAACGAAAATCAAACGTGTTAATTTTTTTAAAAATGCTAATGTATTCTTTTTTATGTATTGTTGAAAATAATTTTAATGCTTCAAAAAAGTCTTATCATAAATGTATGCAGCATTTAATATGTTTTTATTTTTGATTTGCGACTATATTGTTTTTTAAAAAATATTACATTGTACAGTTTTTTAAAAAAAATCATTTTGACTTGCCATTTACAGATATTAACGAATACCAGTGTTTTCTCTTAATTTAAGCACAATGCGGCGATATAATAAATTAAGTAAAATAAAATAAATTATCGAAGGTATTGTAATTTATTTCATCATATTTCATTTTGTTTTTCGTGTTTTAAGTGAATCAAATTCTATTTTTGTTGGTGCATGGAACATCAATTTTATTGTAAGTTTATATTCATAGTTTATAACTTCATTGATGCTTACGATGTTCAACGATGTGTGTTTAAAGAAACTATGGATGTTTGTGTTGGATAATTTGTGAATATGTTAGAAAAAGTTCAATATCGAGCTTGATTTTTTTTTTCAACCGAACTTACTATATCGCATTAAAAATTTTACATTTTATAGTTGATTTTAATTTATGTTACTAACTATTGTTTATGTGATTTTTTTAATTGCACTTTTCTTATCTATTTAAAAATTTAATGATAATTTTTCTCTTTTAGGTAAGTGACAAAAATTTTGTAAAGTGAATTCATCTTTATAAGGTATTTATATTTATATGAGCCGTTTATTTTTAGGTGAGTAATGTTTAATTATTTTGGAGGACATTTATATAGATTTCATAAATCTTGCTTATAAACTAAGATTTTCTTGCGATGAAAAAGTAGTAATTGTTTTTATAGAAATATATAGTATTTGTTGTTTAATTTCTACTTATTTAATTACTTTTTTTCATATAATATGATGTCTGTAACTTTTTGATAGAACTTCCAGATTTTATTATTTAATTTCAAATCAATCTGAAATACTATTTTTCTTACACTTAAATGTGAAGTTACTCTTGAAGTTATTCTAATTCATTTCACTAACATGGCTATATCGGCTATATTTTTTTTATAATATTTGTTTAAAAGGCCAACATGTTTTTCCATACTTTTAACAATTTTCTACTTATTAGTCAGGTTTTGAAGTCAGAGTTTTATTATATGGAATTCATTTTGCTTTTTGCTATGATTTATTTTTATGGGATTGCAAGGGTTTTGAAAGTCTTATGTATTTTTTTATCTTTTATTTTATTCTTAAAAACCTTTTCATATTTTTTGTATAAGAGTTTTAAAAAGGATATTTTTACGCTTTTTTCAGTAATTTTTCATTTTTTGGAATTAAACATTAGTTCATTGTTCTTTTAATCTTAGTGTTTTTAACATTATAAAAAATTGAAATTGAATTGGACGCCAGTGATGCCAGTGAAGCTGTTATGATCAAAATGTACAAAACAAACAAACAAACAATGATATAGAGTATATGTTTGCAAAGTTTTTTTGAATATTAAATATCTAAGTATCTTTAAAACAAATTAAATGTGGAAGAACTATTAACAAGATTTAAAAAGTTTCATTGATGTAAATTTTCTAGTTAAATAATTTTTCTGACGTATGCTTTCCACATATATTTAAAAAGATTTTAGAAAAAATTATTCTAGAATATCTCCTTTTTTTCTTTTGCTGAACTTAAATTGTTAATTGGGACTTAATTGAACTTAAATTGTTGTTGCTGAAATCTTTGAAAAATTATTTATTAACACGTTAGCTCATGTTTGCTGGTGTATATTTTTCTTCCGTACCTTTTGCTTTCATTTCAGTTTTTCATGTTTAAAGCGCTTTATTAATTTAAATTGGATGGTTTTATTAATTTATCAATGTTTCGAACTGACCATTTTTATAATTAAAAATAATCAGTTTTTGAACGTCATTCTTTGCATCAGTCTTACGATTCAAGTTTAGATGTTAACTAAAATATAATTGCGAAATGAATGCCAAATGTAAAATGCCAAACGATTTTTATTGTTTGTATATTATATAATAAGTAGTGCGGTCTTTCACTTCTATTTTTATAAAGATAAATCAATATTTTGAAAACAATTAGATCAAATTTAATTGCGAATCAAGTGTAGATGATGTGAAGGAATTTTTAAGTTTTTGTTTCGAATTCAGTTCTAATTATTCTAATTGGAGTATTTCCAACAGATTTCTAAATAACTAAACGTATGAAGGTTTTATTTGTATAGTGTGGCTAAATAGATTTTTACTGTGAGAAATCTTTCAACTGTGGGAACCTTTCGTATAATTATCTGCAACCGTCTAGTAATGCATAAAAACTTATCTGAGTAACAAGACGTTGAAAGTTTTTTGTACCTAATATATTGCATTCGAAAGAGTTTTATTCTACTTTCTATCGATTTATCTTATCGGAGTCGATAACTAAACGCTTTCTTAAAACATTTTTTTTAGTATACACATGATAAAAAAAAAACAACACTTGCGGTGAATACCTTCAAGTACTTTTCTTGTTTAATCAGAATCATAAAGCATATCATTTCTAAGATTATTTTTAGACTATTAGACTATCGTTTTCTAAGATTATTTTTCCCATTCAGTCTTCTGCTTTTCAGAAGACCTGTTTTTTTTATGACAATAATTTAAAATTTTTCATCTTTGGCCTACAGTTTTCAGTTCGTGAAGAATAATTTAAAATCCGACCGAATTGATGTGATATTTGGATGTTCCCTTGTAATCTTGTTCTTGAACAACTACATAATGAGGAGGATAACACATTTACCCGAGAGTAAAGGTGAAAGTTTCTCGGAAACCACGCTCGCTGGTAACGCTCAATATTTGATTCACTGTGGAGTTAGTCTCTTAACGCTTTATTCGTATTGTTGACTTGTATGATCACTAATAGTTATGTGATTCTAGTACTTTTAATTTATATATGCTTAAAAGTACATAAAATGAGCTTGCTTTAATATTAATTTCGATACAATTATGAATACCAGTTCTTTTTGATTTGATTTTGTATAAAATTGAATTTCAAAAAGATAAATTTCATATTTTATTTAATATTTAAGGCTTTATTTAAAAAAAAAATACCAGTTTAGGTTTTGTGTATAGAATTCAATTTGTGTATAGAATTTTCGTGATAGAATTTCATTGCTATGCCCAATGAAATAGTAATTTTTGTCTTCACGAGGACTAATAATCGAACACAAATCTTAGTTTAGATAATTTTAATTACTTCAGATCAAAGCTTCTTTAAATTTAAAGTTGCTTACAAAAACAAATTTAAGATATTGGAAGATTTTTCTCTTAGCTTTATTTTTTAAATATCTCTGAGCTAAAGTGTTAAAAACATATTTAAAATTTTCTTATAATAATTTTAATAGAAATTTTATTACTTACCTTCAGATAATGCTTCATCTATTAAAAATTATCCTACTGTGGGGTCATCACAATTTTTGTCGTAAAAATGCGCCGTAGAAAATTTTATCTATTTAAATGATATTTCCAATGTGGTAAGTTTTGATTTAAATAAAAAAACATTACAAAGTTAAAATTGTAAATGTTTTTAAATCCTTCCTCACCTCTTACAACAAGTGCAGCATTTTAAATTCCTTGAAATCTTGCCAATGCTTCATTAATATAGTTTACTTGGTCATTTGGGTCTTAATTTTTTGGTTTTATTTTATAAAGTTTATTAATTTCCTCATACATTTCCCGGCTTTTTTAAATGAGCACTCGTGCGAAAAAAAAGTAGTAAATGATGGTTTTTTGAATTATGTGTCCCAAATATTCGGCCTCTTTATCTTCATTGTTTGGGAGTGGAATTCTTCTGCATTCGATTTGGCAGGATATGTGTAGCAAACAGATAGTCCGACAAAAAAGGATTTATTGGCAGGAAAGATCGAAAGTTAAATTATTACTGACCTCAATAAATGAAGTTCGTCCTTCACCTATGTTAACGCTCCAGTTGATTAGCATCCGCATTCTTTAAGCAATTAGTTAAATCAGTATGTAATTTTATTTGAAACTTCGCGCATTATGATGCGTGCTTTTCTAAGGTTAATTAATTGAAATAATATGCGGATTGAAATCAAACTGACGCCATGCCCGTCAGATTCCTCGAGTCATTATACTTTTGGTGTCTTATGCGTATTTTACAGTAAGGAAAAGATGCGATATCACAGCACGATGTAAAATAACGTGTAGTTTGTCAGATAGCATTCGTAGTTATATTTGTCATGCTACTGTGACATCAAATTATCTGTGTGAAATCACGAACATCTTTTAGAAATTAAATAGAAGATAGAGGCCAGATAGCCCTGATCGAGATTAAAACAATGAGTCCTTGCTCCAGAATGTATACTTCCCACATGGCGATACGAGTACGCGTATGAGAGAAGTACTAGGATATTAAATAGGTGGACATTCGGCTCTCCTGGAAATATAATTATGAGATTGACTTAGTACTTTTTGCCGGAGGGTTGGGAAGTGACCTGCAATGACCTTTAGGGTTCTATTCATAATTCCTGGTTGATGTTGTGACAGTAATCATTTTAATGATCCCGATATAGATATGATGGGTTGTAGCTCACAAGGTTTAAAAAAATTATAAAAAAGAATGTAGAATATTTTTATTGTTTGTTATTAAATGGAGTGTCGTGTCTAACTGTATTATTCAAATAAGTAAAGCCATATACTAGAAGTGATATTGCATTTTATGATTTTGTGGTGTGCATGTTATAATATCTGTTGCTAAAAAATTAAGAATCGTCGTAGAAAAATTAAGGATATGTTTAAAATTTCATATATGATAATCTGGTCAGCCCAGTAATCAATTTTTTAGGAAAATAAAAAAGACAGAATTTAAAAAATAAATGTAAAAGATTTAAAGTGTCATTTGTGGCAATAAAATTAAAAAAGCAATGACAAGGAAGAAATCAGTAGATATGTATTTGTTCTAACCTATTATTATCTTTGTTTCTTAAAAATCTGGGGTATTTATGAGTCTTTATTCGACTTGCAATTAAATCTTTCGATTATGGCGTATTTGTGCATTAGTGTTTTGTGCGAAACAGGTATAATTTCTTTTTAATATTTCAATTTCGACGTAACTTATTAACATCAATATCTATCTTCCGTTCTTTCAGATGCATATTTACAATGGTGATTCAACACTTCTATGAAATGAGACACCTTTATGATTTGTTTTAGTCATTGCATAACATTTTTGAAAAATGAAATAAATCTTTTGTATTCAAATCCGATTGCAATTTTAGGCTTGTTTATTGCCTTGCTTAATTTCTTGAATTTATGCTAATAAGTATGAAGTTTTGGTATTTCTTTGTTTTTGTTTGCATTTTTCTTTCCTGGGTAAATGTATGAATGCTCTCCCTTTTTGACATGAACCTCTCATTATTTGCAAGTAATAGTCATTATGAAGAAATGAATAATTGTTATAGATTCCATCTATTTGCACTACGTTTTAATAATTTTTGCTGAACTGAGTGAAATTTAAGAGAATGTACTCTGCATCTCTAAGTTTACTGTTCGTTTCAGGAATTCGATGCTCTCTTTTGGGCGATTTTACGCTGAAGAGGGATTTATTTATAAGTAAAATGAATGGAATTCTGGAATTCTTTATATATTTACACTTTTGTCCCGTTAAATGCGTTTTGTTTCAGTTCTTTTTTTCCACTTGTCATTTTCAATCTTACTTTTTAATTCGAAACGTATATATTTATTGCTCATATGATTAGTTTTAATTCCGCTGTTCCCTTTCTGACATTAAACATTACGGCGCAGAGAGTTTCCGTATGTGAGAACGGGCATCTACCTGTACCCTGAATCGGAACATTAGGAAATTAATGTTCGTTCGGATTTTCTTCTAGAGTTCACTGTCATAACTCACACCTGTTATTCATATTTTTCATCTCTTTTGTATTAGTTATCGTAGAGAAAAGGTAATCTAGATTGATAGAAGATGTGAATTATTATATGGAATCAAGGCAACCATTATATTAAGGCGCCAATGATTCTGCCTAGTTCTAATTATTATTAAATGAATTACTAGAATTCTTTTAATAATACGAATTGGATCCTGCTCAACATCAGATAGCCTAGTAACTGATCTAATTAAAACGCTATTATCAATAATATAGAACTTCAATTCTCAAAAGTACTATTATTTTTATATTTTCCTATTAATTAATACTACATTCTATATTAAAAATATTAGCTAGACTAATAAGAGACTTAATTAATGAAGTGGTGGTACTCATTAAGAAAGAGACTGAAAATAGAAAACTGATTCATCATTGAGTAATACATTCAAGGATTATTGTATCTAAAAAAATTATTTCCCCCTCCTCAAGATGTACGGTTGTGTGTCGAACGCAATCTACCTTTTGCTACTACAGTGCGCGAAAAAAGTATAAGGACAAAATGTAATTGCATGAAAATATGCTTTATTTCCATTTCACCTAAATGAACTTTTTATATTTCTTACTTCTGCTGCATAATTTTGCGATAACACTTATACCACATAAAAAACATAATTTAGCTTCAAAATATTGATTTTACAAAATTTAACATTAAAGGAAATACGGAAAAAATTATGAGGACAAGTTCTAAAATACTTTAAAAATGTTTCAATAATCAAGAAAACTACCTTTTTCTACAACCACTTGAATAAGCTGAGAGGTCATAGATCCTGAAAGATCTTTTAAAATGTCCACAGATATTTTTTCCCAAGCGTCTTTGATAGCGACGACAAGATCTTGTGTACATTGATACTGTGTGCAATTTTTATAAACTTCTCGGGCTAGAAGTCCCCATAAGTTTTCGATTGGATTAAGATCGGGACTTCTCGCCGACCAACCAAGTAAATTTATAGAATTAGCTTCAAACCAGAGTTTTGCACTCGTAGAAACGTGTATCAAAGCCTTATCCTGCTGAAAAATATAGTCCCCTGAAGTAATTAGTGGCGCTTCAGGTAATAAACTTTCTCTTAACATATCAACATACCTGTCTGAATTCATTTTACGGTTGATAAATACAATTGAAGTGGTTCCATTTGCCGCAAAAGCGCCCCATACCATAACCGAGCCACCACCATATTGACGCCTGGAAAACACTTCCTTGGTTTTTCGCGGATCATACCAAAAATAACGAAAACCATCAGGTCCATCAAGATTGAACTTTTTTTCGTCCGAAAAAATTACATCAGCGCACTTTTGACCGAGAGAAATGTATTTTTTGGCAAAGTAAACTCTTCTTTTCTTATGATGATTTGTAAGAGGGGGGTGTGACACTAATTTCCCATAAGAAACTTGAGGCTGTTTACTCAAAACATTTTGAACAGCCCTTGCTGAGCATGGTAAACTCAAATTTTGTCTAACTTCATTTGTGGTTTCTCTTTTCCGCAAGCTCTCCTTACAATCATTCTTTTTTGTCGACGAGTCTGGTCTCCCTGTTCGCTTTTTCATACCATACATCCCAGGAATTTTTAGAAAATTATAAACCACCATTTTAGATCTCTTGATTCTTTTTGAAATTTCCCATCCACTTAATCCGCATTCTCGAAAAGCAACAATTTTTCCTTTTTCAGAGTCAGAAAGTTGAGTTCTTTTGGGCATTGTTTAAAAAAATCACACTGAAAGTCACCGAGTGGGAAATTCTTATCGCAAATGAATCTTCTAACTCGGAATTGTCATTTTATATTTTCAAATATGCAAATTTTTAAATAATTACTGGAGAAAAAGCAATGTCCTTATACTTTTCTCCGTTTTCATTTAGGTTTAAAAATCAAAATTTAAATTTTGCAGATTTAAAATTGAAAATTTTAATTACTTTACGCATAAAATATTTTAGTTTTACTTCTATTTTTGCTGCAAAAATTTGCATACGATTCTGTAAACAAGGCTTCTAGATTTGGCGATTTTTCGCGTGTCCTTATAATTTTTTCGGGCACTGTATTACAAAATAAAATTCATTTACGAAAAATTAATTTGCTTTAGGATGGAACTTTTAGTTTTGAGAACATATTAGCATTTTAATGTATTACAAATTTGTTGCAAAATAGTTACTTCTTAAAATTGCTTATTCATAAGATAGGCCTTGTCTTAGGTATATTTTTACTACCCTAGCAACACGACAGATCAGTTTCGCGATAGAAAGTAACACAATCTTATGTTTTGGCAGCGAATTCATTCGAGGAAAATATTTTTAGAAGACAATCGGCGGTATTTTCCATCTTATTTTTTGGCGAAGATTCTGTTTTGTTTTCTTAATGAGTTGCATAAGTTGAAAGAAATTTACTGTTGTAATGTAAAATAGATGACGACTTTCTGCTTCCTCACTATTTATTCTATTCCTCGATATTGAAATTAGTGAGTGGGGGAAATAAAGGAATCAGATTGATGTTCTATGTTTTCATATTTCATTATGTTCTATGCTTTTTAAAAAATTAATTTTGTTTTAAAACTGAAATTTGTTTTTTATGTAAATACTACCGTTAAAATGTAAAATCCGCTATCCATATATATAAAACGCTAATGTTCTTGGTACACAAATAATTCGTACTTATTGTCAAGTTGTAACAGTGAAATGTAAACAAATCGTTATAGGATCATTTCAAACTGCTTTATGAAACGTTTTTGCAACTGCATTGAATTCATCGATTTATTTAATAATAAGATGCAAAGTATTATTAGAAATGACTTGGAGAGGGTTCGCCTTGGCTCCCCAAGCCATCATTCCTGAATAAAAATGTAAAAGAAATAAAATAGAAGTTTAATCGGGTAAAAAATAGATCTAACTTGTACATCCGGTTAATCTCATATTACTTACCTGTGCAACCTGATGACTATATATTCCAAAACTGTCTCACACAAATATTTGTTATATTATTTTAAAACTAAAAAATACAATTTGAATGATATCAATCTTATTTCTCTCTCTATTTTTTATTTTTAATAAGTTTTTAAATTTAATTTAATATGCAGTCAGTTTGTTAAAATTTTTTTAATGCTATGATGAAATTCAAATTCATTTTTGAAAATATTAAATTGTGTTCTTCGGTCAATATTAAAATTAAGATGAAACAACAAAAAAAAAAAAAAAAAAAAAAAAAACTGATTTGCTTGAACATTTTGAAATAGAATTTCCATAGGTTTTCGCAATGTATAAACTTTTATTAATTTGCATAATAATTTGTAACAGTGATTAATAAATTGATGTTTTTCAGTCATCCCAAACAACAAGTTGAAATTAAAAATTTGCATTTCATTTTAATAGTTTAATAGTGTAAAACATTAATAATCTGGCCAATCGAGCTGATCGCCAAGGATGTCTAATTCCATAAAATACAAACATTTTGCTATTGCAGATGAAGTAAGAAGAAGCATAAAATTGTACTCTGTGTTTAGGTTTTTCATAGAATTGTGATCTACAATTACATTAAATTCGCTAAATTACTTTCTTGCGTTGAAAAGCTTTTATTTAATATCGTTAGTTAAGTTTAATACAATTGCTGCATCAAAGTTAAATCATTAAGAGAACATATTGCTTCCTAATTGGCCGTTTTCTTATTTCGTTGGTCTCATCCTTTTACTTATTATATTAAAGTTTGAAAGTTGTGTATCTTTAAACTTTTAATAATTAATTTTTTTATTCATGATAATAAATGAAATATATTCGTAAGAAGAAATTTCAAATGGGCCATGCTCAATTTCTGATTTCACTTTCATGCTATTGCTGACAAAGGTTTTGAGTTTTTGCACATGCTTATCTTTATATGCATTGTGTATTTATGCATGCAAATCGGTATTCAGATGTTTAGTGTATTTTAGTTTCTTCTAAAGTAGAAAAATATTATTATTTGCTCTTTATATGAAAAGAAATAGTAACTATTATCTTTATGACATCCCCTTTATATAAAAGAATTTTTTTCAGGGAGTTTTGAAGCATTTAAAAATTTATGGACAATATTATGTAATAAATTATCAAAGTACGAAACTAAAACATTTGTTTGAAAAGTAGTAAATATTTTTAAAGGAATTTTTAAAAAATGTTTTGCATACAAATTTTGATTAAAGTGGAGTTTTAAAACTAGTTTTTATTTTTCTATATAAAGAAACTTTTAAATTGAATGCTGGAGTTGACATTTTCAATATTTTTTTTATAATAATTTTTTTAAAAAATGTCGAAAAGGCCCCATGCCTCCTTAGAAATGAACGAGGAGCTCTTTAAATGATATAAATACAAGTATTTAAAGAAAGCAAGATTTGAATCATAAATAAGAAAACATTATATAAAAAAGGATAACTTCATATGTAGAGAATAATTTTTATTCTACATTGAATTTGTCTTAAATTAGTTAATTTTTACAGTCTAACTAGTTTCATGGAAAGGTTGGTAAATTTGTGAAATTAATCAATTGCACACTTTCTGATGAATTATTTTAGGAAATAACTTGGCCATATTACAAAAGGACTGTTTTACGTTGATCGTAACATACAATTTTTTAGGGTATTAAATATATTTTATGTTTTGGATAAGAGTAATAAGTGAAGCTAAATATGTTTGTCTAATTTCTCTCTCTTTTTTTACTATGTGTTTGTGCTTTGTTTAAGTTCGTTTTTTGGCTGGAAATCAAACTAGTTTCTTTTTTTATCCTTTCTTTTTTTCATCCCTTTGTGAACTTGGATTTTTTTCCTTTTGTATTTGTATACGACATTGACTCAGTACTTTTTAGTGATTAAAGTATTGGAATTACTTAGAAGTAAATATCTCATGAGCTTTGTTTGAAAGTGATTTTTTTTTGTTTTGTTTGTTCACGTGTACGCATTCGAAAGCAAGTAGTCCGTTTTTATTCATGCATACCTGCTTGTGCTTTTAACTGTGTAATAATTTGGAATCTAGTTCATACATGCACGTTCCTAATCTTTGTGTGTAACGAGTTTTGTTAAATTTATGAAGATTTACATTGCTGAAAATTAAATGCAGATTATCAGCTCTTCTTTCGTTTTGTATAATTTGTATAAATTAGCCAAAGTATGGTTGGAACTTTTCGGTTCTTTTCCCTCCCTTTAATGGAAATGGGTTGTACTCATAATTGTATTAAATTATGATTTGTATTATTATTATTTATTAGATTATTTTCATATTTATTAAAATTAAATATACGATGGCGAATATTGAAATTTTGATTTGTAAATTTTCTTATGACATTGTTTAAAAGTGATGAATGAACTCTTTCATTTAGATTCATTTAATCACCTTGTTAAAACTTATAGTTTCACTGAAATTTCATAATACAAGTTGGCATTTAAAGCTTTTACTTTAATCGTTTAATATTATTATTTTCTTTTATCAAAATTTTTTTTATATATAATGCAAAGATGGCGAATTTTTATTAAAAATAAAGATTCGGGAATTAGAAATTATTTCGACATAATTCGCTTTCGACGATATAATATTTAATCAAGCATTTTGCGTATTTCTTTCTTGCTCTTTAACTCTCTTTGAATATTCACCCATGACCGTTTAAGAGTGTGAAAGTCGTGTCCGTTAAGTGGCAAATAATAGAGGGAATAAGTGGAAGGAAATATTGGGTTTGTTTTAATGATAGCGCTTTCTGTAAAGCTAGTTCGTTATATAAACAGAATTAACTTTTAAGATAAATGAGACAAATTAGAAATAAGTTTGAATAAATAAATAAATAAATGAGAAAGAATAAAAAATTGAATCAGAAAATAAATGAAAATAGAAAGAAGAGAGAGAAAGAGAATAAATAAGTGAGAAAAATAAAATAAAAAAATGAGAAAGAAGTTGAATCGAACCAGGTGAACAGTTTGGTTGAAAGAAAGATTTATCATCTCTCTCTATATATATATTCACGTTAACGTATGTGGCACAGAAATCTCTTATTACTTACTGTCGAATTACAATAGTCAAAAGAAAACAGATCTTTATTTCAGCTTCGTTGAATGCTTTTACAACTGTGCTTATTCGACGCTTCGCTGATTAATGCAGTTATAAAATATTAATAGAAATGCTCTGAGAGAGCTTGCCATGTCAGCAAAAATTCCATTCATTCAGACGATAGAAGATCTAAAAGAAATCAAGAGATAGGCATTCAACACAAAGTTTAATCCAGCACGAAAATAAGATTAACCATCGCCATATAAGTAAAAGCTGTGTCTTATTTATGGAGGCGACCATATCTTCCAAAACTATCATTTCATAAAGTGGCTTTTGCTTTTTCCCAAACCTAAGAAAAAAATTAATTATATCAGTTTCATTTCTATAAAAATTTATTTTTAATGAATTTTTAAAAGTTTAGTTAAAGTTATTACACATTATAATAACATTTTTTGGTATTATGATAGAATTCAAATTCATCCATCATAAGATTCAATCGTGTGCTTTTGTCAGTTTTAAAATTAAGATAAAAAATTGCTTTCGTTGGGCATTAAATCCGAAATAATATTTGACATTCACTTTTATTTCGTAGTATATGCATTTTTACGTTAGCATTTATTTATTGTACGTTTAGTATTTATTGTATTTGTTTTCTTAATTTTGTTCACGAAGTTAAAGCAACATTTTGTTACTTATATTTTAGGTAGGTTTTGTGAAAATAACCTATTTTGGTATGTTTCGAATTATCGAAAGTTCTTTGGATAAATATCCTGAAATTGTGAACAATTAATGCGATGGATATGGAAAACATCCATCTAATCCATTCGGCGTACGAAATGTGATATTGTCTCAATGAATAAATGTATAAATGCTCTAAGCCTCAAAAATGATTCTCGTTATTGAAAAAATTCTTTAATTTGGTAGCAAACGAAACAGCATATTTTTTATTTTTCACATAGCTACATCTCTTATATTCCATTTAATCTTTCTTGGGTCTTACATAGGAAATTAATTGCTTATTTGTGTTTTAGCAGAGAAAGTGGAATCGTAGCAAATAGGTGCTGTGACATCATTGTCTGGGGTATTCAACAAGAAGCAAAACTGCAACCTGTTTCCACTAAACATAAATAAAAGACCGCTAACCTCAGTAACTTGTTATCGCTGCAGAAGAGTGCTTTCAAGTGTGTTGTCATCGATTGAAAAAAAAAAAATGAAGTTGTTACGGGTCGGGAGAGGGACTAAGGGGAGGGTGAAAAAAACCCTCGTCATTCGTAGCAATTTCTCCCTTGTGGTAGCTTGCTTTTATTATTTTCGAAAGTGTAAAGTGGCGAAAGGACCTGCTTCCGACTCCCCTCCACTGTCACATTTCGAACCCATGTTTTATACCCCCTTCCTGCTTTAATGCATGAGTCATGTTATATTTAGGAGATGGGAGACACTGGCTTTACGTGCAACGCATAGGAAGTCAGTGATTGTGTTCTGCCCTATGCCTTTCAGTTTAAAAGCCAGTGCAGTCACACTGGAATGGTAGTCATGGTGACGGAGACATACGAGGTATTTTTATGGATATCTTTGCTTTTTAATACACATCCATTTCTTAAAGTAGATTTTAATCTCATATGTGTGTTTTGACATACGTTTATAAAAACTGATGCAGCTGCAGCAATATTTGTTTCGTATTTCATATGGGAAAACCTAGGGGTTTCTTTTTCTTTCTTTCCTTTCCTTTTTTTTTTTTTTTTTTTTTTTTTTTTGTTCCATCGCTTAAAACTTATCGTGACATCTCCTATTTTTCATATCATCATGCATGAATTGATATAATGAAAAATCTCATTAAAATCTTATCTTTTTATTTTCATTATATTGTTGATGGTTGAATTAGAAAACTTGGAACATATTTTGTGTTCTTTGTTCTTTCAATTGTTTTCTTAACTGTGATATTCTTTTCATTCGATTATGTGTAGTATTTATGAATATATAAATACAGTTTTAAAATTTGTGTGATTATTTATTTGATATATAAAAGAGTTCTACGAAGTATTTATATTACAATTATGCTTTATTTTTCTTTGAAATTCTAAAAACAATGTCTTATTATATTGAAATGCCAAAGCAAGACTTTTTAAAATTATGTAACTTTCGATAATTGAAAATTTTTTAGGAACTCTTGAATATTTTTTTCAGCAGTTTTTTCCATTACTGATAAATAAATATATAAAAAAGCATTTTGATTTGAAATGTTTTATATAAAATAGAAAGGAAAGGACAATTTAATGTATTCAGCAAGGATTGGCCCTAAATGCAATTTTATAATTATATTTTTACTTTTTCGTTAATTATTTGTTTAATATTAAATTATTATATAATTTATAGGTATCTTTTTGAATAATATGAGTAGGAATGCAAAAAATTTAAAACGCTTTTTACTTCCTTGTTTTTTTTAAAAAAATAAAATAAAAAAAATAAATATTTGTAAACAATTTTCAAAACATCTAAAATTTTAGTAATGTTTACAATCAGAATTGTTTTAATTCATTATATTTACTATATTTTTTTCTTTGAGCTATAAGCAGATGCTTTTTATTTAGTCCTGTGTATTTTTTAATTAAATGTTTCTCAATGTTGCACCTCCTTTCGAATACAAATAAATTTCATTTGGTTAATTTTTTACATATTATTTTAGGCTATTAGCCGTATTCTGTTATTATCTTTAACTCTTGCAGTTCTGTAGGTAAACGAGATGCAATGATCTGAAATTGCATTGTGCGGTGCCGAGCTTACGTCAAAGGTCGTAAAATGTGTTTTGTCGCCTTTTTTTTCTCTTGGAAGTTTTAGTACCTATATTTAGTTTCGAAGCCAAATGCAGAGGGATTTAGCTGAGTTTCTAAATTGGGTTCATCTAGTTGCCAAAGGGATTCCTTTTTGTCCTCAAACTGCGTTGTGATGCATACGTGTTAGCATGCGTCTCCTACGAGTACGTATTTGCTATTCCTTTTTTTTATGCAAATACTTCCTATTTCTCAAAATACTTCTTATTAAATACCACATAACATATACCCCTTCCTATAAAAGAAAGTGATTTGAAAAAAAAATATAAATAGATTCTTGTTTTAATCGAAGTTATGTGCTTGTGTATTTTAGCTCTAAACATAACCGTTTAAACAAAAGGCATAATTTTGTAAATATTATTTCAATATTGGTTAATTTGCTTTAGCCATAAACACTTGGCCTATTTATTTTATTGTGCTAAATGTTAAGAATTTCTAAAGATAATCAGTATTATTAAATCTAGTGAAGAATGAAAGCATATATTTTAAAATTGAGAATATTTATTTTCGAATATTTTAGTTTTTTGCATTATTGTTGCAAATGAATTTCTGAAACAGTTGAGTGCTCTAGTGTTTTGAGATTCAAATCGCTTTGTAAATACATTGTTCATATCTGATTATATATGAACTACCCAATATCTTTTTTTTCCAAAAGTATTCTGTCTCTTTAAAATTAAATAATTATTTTTTCAGATAATAATTACTTTTACAGTTTCAGTTTGAAATTTTTATTCATTGTGTCGAGGTATTAATTTTATTAATTGCTTTTTATGCCTTTCTTCCGACTATTGATATTGGTTATTACATTTCGAAATCTTGCACAATTTCGAAATGTAATTTTTCATTATAACCCATTATAAAAGTTCAAGTACATGCTTCTCACTTTTTCACTTTAACCTCACGTTTTTTAGATTACATAAGGAGTGAAAATTGTGACCATGTATTTAGAAAATAACAGGTTTCATATATAATTGAACCTATTTGTTTTCACTCTGAATAAGTTTAACGAATGTTCCTTTTAAGATCAATTCGTGATATTTTTTTTTTTTTTTTTTTTTTGCTTTACTTTCCTAACCTTTATATGAGCATGTATTTTTAAAACATTTTTCTCTTTTTTTTTTCGGTGGTTGCTATTGGAATTGCGTGGCTCATCGAGATTCTTAGAAGAGATTTTCTTTCAAAGAAAAATTCTCACTCATAGTATTTTTTTTAAAAAAATTATCTTCCAAGATGTTTTTTTTAAGCGAATGTTTCTAAACACACGTAGCGAAGAAAACGTTTCAAAAATTCTATATTTAATGTTTTGGATTTCAAAGAAATTAAACTCCTCACCCCCTTTTCTTTGAACGAAATATGCTAAAATACAAACGAAAAATTTTAATATAAATTTCTGTTTTAAAAGATGAATAAAATTAGTTTTTAAAAAATTTTCCCTAAGATTTTATTTATATATTTTTGCAAAGCCTGTTCATTATTCTGTAGAATAACATAAATAAAAGGAGTGTCAGAATTGAAAATTGTCATTCAATAATCAGTATGTTGAGCTAGTATGAAATGCATGTTGAATGATTATTTGAGGATATTCTCGATTTATATTTTTGATACTATATACACAAAAATAATTTTTAATATTCTTTAAAAATCGGCATTTTTTTTTTGTTTTATCTATGGTACTTTTAAATGTAATATTGTTTAAATATTTTGTGAATTCTTTTGATTTTATATTTTTATATAGTTCAATTATATACAATTAAATTGCAGGAAAATACACATATTTCAAGATAAAGCTGCTTAGTCATAACGTTAAAGACTGAGCATTGATTATACGTAAAAATAGATTTTAATTTTTTTTAAATCTGCATATTTTTTTGTTTCATCTATGGTACTTTTAAATGTAGTACTGTTAAATATTTTGTGAATTCTTTTGATTTTGTATTTTTATATATTTCAGCTAGATACAATGAAATTGCAGGAAAATACGCACTTTCAAGATAAAGCTGCTCAGTCATAATGTTGCAAAAACGCGTTGTTGTATTTTTCGAAAATTAACATTTCATTATAAATATTTTCTTGTATAATTGGCTGAAGTTGGTTCAGTGTTGTATAAGAGCTTACATAACCGTGAATATGAAATCCATTAGATAGTTTCGAATTGCAAAACTACGTTTATTTAAATAGCTGTATTATTTTTGTTGTATATTGATTGGTCTTCCTTTTATGAATTTAATGAAGTGTAAACATTAGATTTTTTATGGTATTTGACCGTTGAAATGAATCGATATTTGAACAGTTTGAAATTAAATTACTCGGACATTCTGTTAGTTCATTTATATATTTTTCGATCAATAAACAGTGACTTTAATAATAATAAAAAAATACTAGCACTGATAACACATATTTTAATTCTTTTCTGAGTAATTGATCTTGAATGTTTATAATTTTGCTTCAAATGATTCGTTCCACTTCACTTGACAATATGCATGCATTTAATATTTTATAAAATTAGTGAATTAGATCACTATGAAATGCCTTTCGTCTAAACAATCCTTTTTGTTAACAAAAACACATTTTTTGAAAGTTTTTATGCAACTTATTTGCTATAAGAATCAGTTGATATTCCATATTCCTTATTATTCTACATTTTCATTGTAATAGAAATCCATTCTGAAACCATAAAAAATCCTCACCTATTAGAATTGTTTCCTATTGTTTACACTAATTTGTGGCTGCTTGGCTATTTGCTAGCCATCATGGTCTTATGGACATGTGATACCATAGTTGATCGTGTCTTTAGCATTTGTAGAGTAGTATTGCCATTATTATTTATGTTTAAATCTACATGAGCATCAGTCTCTTGTTTGTCTGTATTTGTAACGAGTAAGAGAAAAATTTGTTTTAGAAAATGAACTTGAAAAACAGCTATTTGATCTATTAAAATAATTTACAATTATATAAAACATGTGCTATTGGAGCAACCTCAAAATACATTAACGGCGGCAAGAGAAACCTCAATTATGGATATAGTTCTTTCCATGACGTGCCATTTCGTGATGAATCATCTTAATTAATATCGGTCTGCATTTGCCTATTCAAACAGCGAAATTAAAAATCTGTTTTATCTTTGCTTCATTTTAATTCTTTTTTTTAAGTCAAAGCAAAAATTAGATGGTTAATTTTTTGATTGTATAATTTTTTTTCTTAAAATGAAATATATTTACGGAGGTGTATTAATACATAAGACGTTTTTGATATAAAACGTATTCTTTTTCATTTCTTTTTATGCAGCATCGATTATCATCGTTTAGGTCTAATAACTCAGACTGCTGTACCAAAGTACAGCAGTTCAGAATCGCAAAGTTCGATAGTCAAAATTCATTATAAAAGTCTAAATTGTGATGCTAAAAATTTTTTTTTACTGAAATTTTATTTTTGTATGTGCAAGATTCAATCTTGAATCGGAGTTTTGGTGATGATGTTTTTCTTATGTTTGACCTTTTGTTAAAATTTCTTTGTTAATTTAAAAAATAAAATAAAAATAAATAAATAAAATTCCGAATGTCACCCCTGTTTGCGAAAGCTGCTACTTATTCGAAAAATCGATTTTCGGTTCAAATTTTAAGTTAAGAAAATCTAGACTAATCACCATTTTGATTAGTCTAACTTTATGTGGGAACTAATTAATACTACCAGAAAATTTCTTGAAAAAATACAATATATATATATATATAATAATAATATAAATTTTTAAAAATGGAATCGTCGTTTTCTTTATTATTTGTAAGGGGCATAAAGTGTTTCTTTAATGTTTTTTTAATTATAGGCAGAAATACAATTGGGCAAACCAATAAATTTCTATATTTTTCTTTCATATTATTGGACGCATTTGTGAATTATGGAGCTCTACAATATATATATTCAGACGCAACTATTATTGCGCGCTCGCGCGCACATACACACGCACGTACATAATACACACAAATCAAATTTTGCATTTTTTTCAAAATTTATTATCGAATTGCAAATTTTTTGCAGTCGAATGAATTAGAGTTTATTCGACTTTATGTATACTTTTGCACACTGTTTGCAGAATAGTGTAACTAAAATTTATAAAATCTTGACTATTTTCGATTACTTAATTCATGTTTAGTAATGGTTAGAACCTTAGTATGTTAAATTTTTATTGTGTTCATTCGAAATAGGATCCAAGTAAGATATTTTCTTCCGACTCCTCGAAGAAAATAATTTAATATTATTAATTTTTCTAGCCAAATGTAAATTTTAGCGAAATAAAGGAGTCCGAAATAAACAAAGAGAAGGAAAAAAAAAAAAAAAGTCTTTCTGCTCTAAGTCTCCTCCATGTGTACATATCCCAGTAGAGTTTATAGGGTTTATACGAATTTCCGTTTTTATATTATAAAGTTTGCGAGTTTCGCAATAATATTAGTTTATATCTTTAACATAACATGATTTATATTTTATTTCTTGACACGAATAATATATAATATTTGCTAATCAGATGCAAGAAATTTCTTCTGGAGCTTTGAATAATGAAATATAAATTAATATTTTTAATAATTCAATATTTTAAAAATTGATTGAAGTTTATCATTTTTTTCATGAGTTAATTAATCCGAATTAAATGAATCCCTTCACTTAATTCGGATATCTCCCCCTCCCTCTCTTAGAAATCTGTAGAAATCTCAGAATAATTCTTGAGTGCAAATAGATTGGTTTCTTCTTTGTTGTTTATTTATTGCCGTAATATTTTTTCCTATGTCTTGTCAACATGCTTTATTTATAAAATAGCATTTCTATTAAAAAAATTTTAAGTCTTTTTTTAGTGAAAGGAGAAATTTGTGTAGTATCAACTGTACGATCTATTGAGTTTTCACACTTATATATATTTCAAGCTCTATGATTAAACAAGCTAAGTTTTATATGGGCATTGAGTGTATAAATCATATACATTCAATTGTTTGCATGTTTGATTTAACTGTAGAAGAATAATGAAATTTTTTTTTTTACCGAGCATTAAAAAAAATCATTTGCCGTCATAAGTTTTACCTTTAAAAATTGCATAAATGAGAATCATGCTCAAGCCGATGAAACATTTGTACATTGTAACCTATTATCTCGTTTCCTTAACTTAACTGCTGTGTAATAAGCATATTCTAATAAAATAATACTGTGCTTAGAAATTTTTGTTTCACTTATTTTCATTACTCTACTTTTTTCAGTAAAAGGTGCAAAACTTGTTTAAGAATTTAACTTATAATTTTCATATCCAGTAACATTATTCTCTTAATTTGTATTTATTATCTATTAATCAAATTAATTTTAAATTAAATTCAATAATATTCGACTAAAAAAACATTAGGAAGGCGGCTTACTTTAAAAAAGCGCCCGTTTCTGTTGGAGGGTCTTTAATCAAATGAGAGTATTTACATTCTCGCTTCTTTAATAAGATAATTTTAAGGTATATTCTAAGGTCTTTTTGATGTATCAAAATAAATAAATAAATAAATTAAATAAAATCTACCAAACTATTTTTGGCAGCTCTTTCCTCCACAACTAGATTTTCGATCTTAAAGAATCCAAGAAAAAAATAGCCTTATGGAGTAATTTATTTTTAGAAACTTTTTCGAACTAAATTGGGAAGTATCATTTACTACTCGAATGAATCTAAATTCTCATTAAGAAATCTTTACGGATCCGCGATTCTTACTAACGACTGCCTTATTTCAGTTTTTCTTGCTAGATCTTTATTAATGATGGATGCATTTTTTTCTCCTCCCCCTTCTCTTTTTATTGAAAAGCTTTATTAAGTTGTAACAAGGACCATTCAAATGATTATAAGGTTGAATCCACCCTCGTCCGACTGCAGTCCTTCCCCCAGTGCGCAAGCGCGCTGTCACCAATCAATAAATAAATTGGCAAGCATTGCTGCGGAAGTTAAAAGAGGAGTATCCTCTGTTTACTATAGTATTTGTAATTATCTTTTTAACCATGTGATCACATCTCTGCCAGCAATCCCACCTTTTGTTCTTAGAGTATTCCTTATTTATTCAATCACGCTATAAAAGTAGAACTTCATCAACCCCACGATATTTTTTTGGTAAAGTCTTGGAGTTTATAGGGACACAGCATCGGTTCGGTTCGCCATTTTTATCCATCCTTCCCATAGATTTCGTACTGCCGGTTGTGCAAATGTCAGCGGAACTGTAAATTTGAATCTGTCATGGTTACCGAAGGAGAACCAGCTCACCAGGTGAGTTGTATTTTTTTTTTTTGCTGTTGTTCTGGTTGACTCGAAGTTGTGTCTTTTAAAGGTGCGATGAGGCACATTGTTTTTGTTTTAGAACGATTGTGTTTCCAAATATTAATCTTCCTTTTTTTCTTTTTTTTTACATGTATCTTAACATTAGATTTTTTACTCTCTCTAGGATTACTAATAATCTATTTTTGCAGGAATCGCATCTTTTATTTTTCAATTTCCGTTTCAAAGGGCTCAAATTAACGAATCTAATAAGGCATTCAAACTTATCAATCGAGAAAATGGATTCTGCAGACTTCGCTATTTTATATGCTGCTTTACATCATTTCTCGTGAAATGGAGAATGAATATTGCTATCAAGCTTGATTTATATTTATCTTATCCTAGATCCTAGAACTATAGACAGAAATTATAAATAATTGCAATATGCATGTAAAGCATATTAGTTGGAGTATATTTTTTTCTGTACTCAAAGGTTTTTTTTTTCCCCTGTCAAACCTGTTTTTTTTTTTTTATTATTAACTTTTAAACTCGTCTGTGCCCATTCGAAAATATATACAAAAAAAAAAAAAAAACTTTACTTTTCCCTTCTTTTGGAATTTTGATTTATTTCTATCTTTTATAATTATGGTGAATACTTATTTACTGAATGAAAACATTTTTGTGTTTGTTTTATGTTCAAAGTTTCGGTTCTAATTAAATTTTTGTATTGATTCACATTGCATTCCAATAATGGGTATGGAAAAAATTCGCAAAAATGATTACAATTCCTTTAAGAACCTCTAATTATATTTGAAACAATTCTGAATTTGTCATATTGAAAACTTCAAACCGTACAGTACTTAAATCGAACAAATATTTATTTTCAGTTCTGACTTATTTTAATTACTTTGCTTCTTGCAAATAATACGCTTTTGAACGCAAGAAAATAATACCATTTTAAAGTACACTTTCTAATCGACATCGCTTAATTTCTCTTAATTTTTTTAGTAAAAAAAGTGGAAATATTTGCATATAAATGAAGAGATAAATGCTATAAGATTTGGTGGTTATTAGAAATATATGCTAAACAAATACGATTTTGAAAAATTCGCACTTTTGAAGTTCATCCTGAAAATTATCTATAGGAATGTTCTAATAACAATTATAACTTATTATTAGAGCATTCTTAAAAGTACATTAAGCAATTTTATTTGTATGCATTTTAATTTCTTTATTTTATGTTTAGATTTTTGCTAAATTTTATAAAATTTTCGAACTGTGGAGCAATTACCAAGGAATTATTTGTTTGAGTAATTTTTTTTCTTGTTTATTTAATTAAACTGAATTTGGAAACTGAGTTAAGAGAGTGGGTTGATTATCGTTATAGCTAAGAGTTTGTGAGTGCAACAGAAACTTAAATACTAAGATGCAAGAGTGGCGTTGAAAATCTATTACAAAGAAGAAGCAACTTTGAATAAATTTTAGAGAATTTCTTTGTTGTAAATGAATTGTTAGAGGGAAATAAAATGAATTTTTGTTCCAATTATGCTTTCTGCAGATTTTTTTTTCTTTCTTAATTTATCATTCTTGAATTTTTTACTAGTTTTACAGTTTTTTTAATATCATGATTTTCATGACTAATTTTTAGAATTCTTTTGAGAATTCGTAGAATTTCTTTGCAATCCTCAAACAGTGGTAAAGACATAAGTGGAAGCTTAGTTACCAAACCTAATGTTAAACACATCAGAGTTAAACACGTCGTGAATTTCATACATTAGTTTATAAAGCTATTCTGATCTTACAAAGATATGATATATATGTATATGTATTACTAGTGAGGTCAGAAATTTTAAGAAGCGTTTTGCTTCATTAATTCTGTGAATCAGGATAGATTTTTTATATATAAACAATTTTGTATATTATTTGTCGGAAGCTTCTTCACGATCTAAAATTTATTTAAATCGGCAGAGGCAGAACTATGATCATCTCTCTGAATAAAAAATGATGCTGAGCCATTGAATTGCGTGTATGGATGCTTATCATTTTGTATTTGGAAGAAAAAGGGGGAGGGGCTATTAAGTTTTATTTTGCTTTCTTTTCAATAGGAGTGCCAGCTCTTGTTTTAAGTGAATGAAAATATGTTTCAGATAATGAAAAAAACTTCTTCAAATTTACCAGTAAAAAAATTAGCATAAATTATATTTCTTAATAGTAAGGTTAAATGTCAAGATACGCAAAAATATATTTTGGTCCATTCATCCATTCTGTTTACCGTCATATCCCTTAAGTCATATTTTTTTGTGCTTCAGAGTGAGTTAATAATTTAAAATAGTCTTTGGATTTTCTTTTATTTGGCTGTTTAGTCTTTCCAAGCCGGCAATAACTTCTTGATAAGGACATGATAAAATGAAATTAGTAGTCACATTATAGTACATTGTCTTTTTTACTGTGATTTTGTAATTTCTTAAATCTTTGCAATCGAAACAGATTACTATTTATGAGCGAATGGGCAGGAGAACTTTTAAACTCCTTTCATTTCTCAGCAAATCCTGAAATCAAACTATTGATTCTTGTAAGCCTACCTTATATCCAAAAATATCAATTTTTGAGTTTGATCATCAAGTTACTTTCCTCATTTGAGTCAGATAGTGTTTTGTTTATTCCTACATTTATTTCTAAAAGATAGTTTTCGAGTTCCGTAAATACTTATCTAAAATTCGAAAACTTATAATTTCAGTTGTTTAGTAAAAATGTCTATAATTTTAAAGCACCAAATATGTTTTCGATCGGAAAGTCATTGTTATGATGAAGATAAATTAATATTTTATTTTATTTGACGGTGCTTTAAATGATGTTTCTATATTTCTAACTAGCCATCTTTGACGACCAGTTAACTCGCCGGGATTAATGATTACTAAAAATGGCATTTAAATATTTTGTGTAACTATGTCTTAATAGTTAGCTTCCTCAACAGATTAATTTTAAATTTCAAATTTTGACAGAGATATATTATTTCGGAAGCTTTGCATCGTCTATGCTTTTCCTTAATTTTTTGTGTATATTTTTAGATATTCAACGATTATTATAGAAAAAAGCACACTTTAAAAATCACCACACTTAAATTTTTTTTTCTGTGCCATTTTTTAAATTTTGATTTTAAATATAAGTACTATAAAATTTCAAAATTTTAATTCTAAGCGTATCCGATATTGAAGACTACTCAACATGCAAAAATAAGCCAAACCTTATATAGATCCACAACAATGGAAAAATATCAACGATGAAATGTTTGTAACAATAATAAAAGCGATATTTTTTTACTTCAGCATTGATATATATTGTTGTAAAATAAGCTCAGAATATTTTTTAAAAGTTGATTAAAAAAATAGGAAAAAAAAAAAATTGGTATGAATAGAAAGATAATTCTTTTTTAATTCGAAGATGACGTAAAAATAATTTTTTCCTTAAATATAATTGGAAGTTATTCTATGTAAATGCTAAAATTTTGGCTATTTTTAAGTAATTTTGTAATTAAAGTTTCTAAAAAAAATCACTCCGAGGAGTACATTACCACTTCTAAAATATATATGAACCATGTCCAGTTGCTTTAGATCAAGTGGTATGTGGAACTCGTACGCGCACATTTTTATTATTAATAAATATAGAAAAAAAAATGAGTGCATTGTTTATGTAAAGAATAATTTAGAAAAAATAATTTGACGTGCAGTCTTTTAAAAAGGATATAATGTCTTTAAATTCAAGAAAACAGAAAACTTTTATTACCTACCATATAAATTTACGTATTTTAGTTTAAGATGATTAAATATGACTTAATAATATGTTAACATTTTAATTAGTAAGATTCATTTTGAAAAAAGCTGGGATAGCTTATTCTGGATTCATAACAAGTTCAAATTTTAGGTGCATAAAATATGTACTGAAAGGCTGCAGGATAAGAAATTTATAAAATAATATAGAACAAAGTATTTATTTTAGGAATTATTTTTGTCTAAATAATTTTTATGAATTAATTTTGAAAGTTATTAGAAAAATGTGTGTAACTGAAACATAATTCTTTCTAGTTAGGAAAGAATGTTTTACTTATAAGTATGAGTATGTGTGTTGACAGACCATTTGTACTGTTCTTCCAAATTTTACGGATATGTTTTGAAAAGTAAGCATGTACATCTCGGAGTGATTGTTTCGAATTTTTATTGAAGCGAAATTATGATTTTTTTTAGTTTACACGGATAATAAAAAAGTGAAGTTACAATACTGTGAAAAGATGAGAGATTATTTAGACAGTTACGTTTTTAATAGCACTATGATGTCTTGATGATTGACTCTATTAATTAGTGAACATACACGATGAAAAGAACATATATCAGACTCTTAAAATAACACGGATTTAATGGCTGTCACAATTATATGCTTAAAAATATTTTCTGAAGGGAATCCTGGGCATCAAGTTATGCACCAGGAATTTCATTGAAAATAATGTAAACAATATTCCTGACGAACTAGCTAGTCGCCAAAAGCGGCTGATATCAAAAATAAAATTTTGATCTAGTTTGAAACTTTATATTAAGGTTGAGTATGATTCCACCCATTATGTATTAGGTATTTGCAATTGATATTATTTTGGTTATTCATGTATATAGAACACGACATGATGCATGATCTACCAATCAATATATTTTATTTTGTTAATCCAACGTAATATCTTTCTTAGTTTTTGAGATGTGAAAATGTGTCTTCTTGGTCTTTTGCTTTCATGGAGATCGCATATGCAAAACTTTGAGATATTTTTAATATAATATTGTGACATACACTTATGTAACATGATGATTTAAATTTTAGTTATTTGCTTTAATTTATTTCAGTAATCTAGAAGTCTCAGTTTAATGAACGCTTTAAATCGTTGAAGAGACTTTTTACAATGATTTCTTTATATATTTGTCTAAACGATTGATTTTTCAGTATTTTGGCTGTTAGTTTCTTATAATTATTTTTCTGAAATATGGTCACTTTTCATCATTATGAAGACGGATGTTCGATCTGTTCTTAAATTCATATTTTTGGTGGGGAAAAATTTTTATCGAATCTTCAGATCTTATTCTTAAAATGGAATTTTATTTCATTTCGTATCTTCTAAAGGTGTTTCCCTCCCTTCATATATATATTTAATTTAAGGGGAAAAAATATTACATACAAACGAATATTGCGAGATAAAAGACCTTTTCCCTCTAATTTATGACCTACTGTGGTTTGTTCAGCTGTTTGCTCTTGTGTTGTTGAAGGCTTGATACGGACATTATTCTCTTTTGCAATTTAAAATTCACAAACTTAGCACACGACAAATTCGAAAATGTAATAAAGACGAATTTTTTTTAAACCAGTTTGTATTTACATAACTCAGGAAACATTACTTGCGCAAATTTGACTAGACTACTTTATTGTATTCTAGGATAAAGAAAATCTATCCTTGTGAAACTGAATGCAAACGATTAATGAGAACTTTAAAGTAATTATTCTTTGAAGCAGAAATAATGTGTTTTATCTGTCACAACTCTCCCATGCCTGAGTGCATCATTTTTAAATATCGTTATCATTTTTCCAATAATTCCTCTCCCTTATTCGGTGTCGTTAATTTCCCCCCCCCCCCTCCTTACATGTGTGACTTTTATCTGCTAAGTTATAGCGGAGTTCTATATTCAGTTCTTGGTACCGACTGTGTCGCTCTAATGTTTGTTTTATGATATTCTTTAAGTTTATTGATTTTGAAATTACTTAAAATGCATTTTTATTGTAGTATTCTGCACTGTTTGATTTAACTCTTGCGGTATTACACTCCGAGTGTTGTCTGCTTACGTTAATGATAACCTACTGCAACCTAATAAATTTTATCTTTTATTTATTATGTTTAAAGTACATACTGAGTGAGATTCGATGCGATTTAAAATATGCACCTAGTAATTTGATACTTATTATTCATTGTATTTTATTTGATTCTAAGTGCTTTAATTACTTAGTCACAATTAGTAATTAAATAATTGAATTCACATTTATTTAGTCAACTGTGTCATAAACTTTTTGTAATTCCAGAAAATTTTTAATTTTTCTGCAACATTATATTGTATCCCAAAAATTTCTGATAACTTTGAATAATTATGCAGAACAGAGATCCCCCCCCCTTTTTTTTTGAAAAAGCCTTGCATTTTTATTTGCTTTATTCGGGGCCTTGTATAAAGTGCACGAAAGAGCTTGAAAAATAGGCGAAATGCATATCCATTAATTTAGTAAAATAATGGGAAAACAAATTTGTGATTTAGCTTTGACCTAAGAACCTTATATGTTTGTGAAGTAACCACTCAATTGTAGTAGTTACTTCACATAGTTAATAGTTAAGGCGTTCGTATTGTGAACTTGAAAACCATATTGAACCGTAGACCTTATTAATTGTAAACTTAGCATAAAAAGACTCCCTTAGTGCATTCTACTTGAGCATTTAAAAATGGAAACTAAAAAATAATGGTACATTTAGACATTGATGTGAAAATATTTATCATTAAAAATATGCCGTTTTATGCTACTTGAATTTTTTTTAAAGAAGTTCTTGATTTTTTTTCCTTTTATTAATAGTAGAAACTCTGATAAATATTTTATATAAAATACATTAAAGTTTCATCATTCAAATTAATCCATACATTACGTACCACTGGAATTGCTGCATTCATTATTAACAAATAGGTTTAAGACGTGTCTTTATGTAATTCTGGTTAATATATGCTGGTGTTAATAGGAAGCCATAGAATCTTAACTCTGCGTTTATTAGAATCTTAATCTCGATTCACTGATGATTGAATTGCATCTTATGAAGAACACTTATAATATTTTAATCAAGAACTATTTATAATTGACAAGTTGATGACATAAAATGAAAAAAAATCGCTGTAAACAATTATATAGTGATTTTTGCAGTTAACTTAAGATAACTTTTTCAGCTATGCCCAGAGAATAAGTCACTTTGTTGACTACTTCCAATAATAATTGATATGTTTCTACATTTGAATTAAAGTCATGTAATTATTTTTGTTTCTTGTAATACATTTTCAAAGGGCGAATGCATTAATAAGGCATTAATTTTGCATACAATTACAATAGAACAGATTTTTTTCGTCCTTTTTATTTCTTTTTGACATATATTATATTCTTTTTATCACTCATACTTTGTATGATTTTGTATTAGTTTTGCCCCAAATGCTGCACACTGTTTTGGAGTCCTATATGTGTCGTTGAGCAGATTAAGCTTGATTCTATAGATAAAGTTTGCATTTATTAATCTTTAGATTAGAATCTGTTTCTTCCTTTTAAAATAACGAATTAAATAATAATGTAAAAATATTATTTAAATTTTTATTAGTGGAAGTTGAATTTATTAAGAAAATTATGTACGATTTATAATATTCAGGTGATATGGAAATTAATAAATTTTATTCATGCATTTATATTAATATATTTATAAATCCACTTCCCATCCAGCTGCTACAATCTGGCTTAATGATTAGTGATTAATGAAACAAATGTACCGCTGAATGTTTCCTGAGAAATTCTATTCTAGATATACATGCGTGTTTTGATGACGATATTTTTAATTAAAAAATGATATAAAGCATAATGTTTAATTTTTTTAAACTTTGAATTTCATCTTCCATTACCATCATTAGAATGGCAGATCCATCATTTAGATCTGTTCTTTCTAATCTTCAATCTGGTGGAAGTCTTTTTCAATGATTATGGAACAAACTAATGGCATTTGACTTCTCGATTAGTTTCGGAAAATAAAAACGTATTAAAAATCGAATAATGCTCTTATAAACTGCTTAAAAAATAGATTGAGTCAAATAGTCGGGGTTTCCATTGTGACAACATAAACAAGTCGTTTGTTGAAGACATTTCACTCTAGGAATAAAAATATTCAATTATTTTTTTTTCAATCATGTCTCGAAACATGTCTGCATTATTGTTTGTTTACATGAAGATTTATTTTATTGTTGCGTTTTTTAGAAAAATTTTTTTGACCGATAAGAATATAGAAAACAGAGATGCAATATTCACTTAATATTTTTTTTTGTTATTTATTCTATGTGCAATAAATAATTTCTTTGGAAGTTGTAGAAGAAGGATATTTTTCAAATTAAAATAGCTGATTTGTATGAGGAAAAAAGTTTCAAATTATTTTTTATCTGATTATCTTAACTGTTTTCCTTCTAACATGGAATAATAATAATAGTAACATAATAAAAACATTTAAGTGTAATAAATAATATTTATAATTAATTAAAGTGTGCACACATCGTGCAATTTTCTCGGATCAATTTACAGCTTGAAATATATTGATAGTTGAATATATTGAAATATATTGTTAGAAGTAAAGATATGTCTGCCAAGACGCACCTGTGTGAGACAATTCTTTAGCAATTATTTTGCTTATCAATTTCCCCGGAGATTGAACCCGAAACCGTAAGAGAATTTTAGTATTCTGAAGCGTAGCAATTCAGTACTGTAGGAAGTGCAGATAGATCGATAGTTATTGTGTAGAGCACGCATATTTTCAACAACGCATTTCTGATGCCAGAAAAATATGAAATAAATAGCGATAAAAATTGGATGGTGTTACACTGAGACTGAATACCATAAATTGAAACTATGTTTCTTATTAAAAGAAATTTTGTAGTTATTATTATTTCTTTTTCTTTTTTTCCTTTCCTTTTCCTTTATTTTCCCCCTTCTGGAGAAATTTCTAACAGACACTTTTTGACCATTTAAATATTTTAACTTTTTTATTCAATAAATTTTTCAATTAAACGTTTTTATAAATTAATAGGAACATGCATAATTCTGATCTCTTTACTTTAGAAACCATAATATGCCTAATTGCTAGATATTCATTTTCTGTACTGAAAAGTTGTTTGTTATTTAATTTAATTAATGATTCATTTATACAGACTTTAAATTATAAAACTGAGGAGTTAAATGCATTTTTTTTTCATTTTTTTTCCTCCAGAGTGATAGTAATGCTAGCTTCCTCAGAGCAGCTCGAGCTGGAAATCTTGAAAAGATATTGGAATACTTGAAAGGAAGTATTGATATCAATACTAGCAATGCTGTAAGTAACTGAATTAATTCAAGAAGTTTTTGGATTGTGTTATTTACTTTGAATTCCAAATTTTCTTATAAAATGAGTTTTAAATGTGCTGAATTAAAACTAAGATGCAGTCATTTCTTTTGTGTAATAGAATGGATTGAATGCTCTACATTTAGCTGCCAAAGAAGGCCATGTTGCAATAGTTCAAGAATTAGTTAAAAAAGGTGCTAATGTAAATGCCGCTACAAAGGTGAGTTTATTTGTTTTATAATAGATTTTTATATAAAATAAATTTGTTTTTGTATTGAA
This sequence comes from Argiope aurantia, assembly GCA_026543865.1. NCBI lineage: Eukaryota > Metazoa > Arthropoda > Arachnida > Araneae > Araneidae > Argiope > Argiope aurantia. The sequence continues at coordinate 144,327 of JAPMOR010124665.1, read as the reverse complement.
ATGTGTATTAACTAGAATTGTTGGAACATTTTAAGTGTTCATATACAATTTAATAATTGTAAAATTTCAAGAATTGTTTGAAAAATTTATAGATTTTTTTAGGATTTTTTCATTTATTTTAAAGTAAGCATTTTATCTTGTATTGCATTATATAGTCATTTATTTGTAATTTAGAGAATTCAGGACATAATTTTACTTTTTTTTTTATTGAAATGAAATAGCACTATCTTTTTTAACTTCCAGAAAGGAAATACTGCTCTTCATATAGCTTCCCTGGCCGGCCAAGAGGAAGTAGCTAAGATTTTGATAAAGGGTGGAGCAAATCCAAATGTTCAGTCACAAAATGGCTTCACACCTTTGTATATGGCAGCTCAAGAAAATCATGACAATGTTGTCAAGCTTCTTTTGGCCAATGGTGCTAATCAGAGTTTAGCTACAGAAGTAAGTTATCTTTGCTTAAGATTCTTCTAAGGACAAAGAAAATGAATTATGTGTACAGATGTCATTTTTCAAGGAATATTAACATTTCTTTTGAAATTAAAATTAAAGATAAAGCAAATTCTTCACATTTTTTTTGAATAGTTTTAATACTTCTATATTTTTAAATACTTCTAAAGAAAGTCACTACAAAATAACAACATGCTTTTTTGCATTTATATTTTTGTATATTGTGACAAAAGTATAAAAAGCAAGTTAAAAGGAAAAACAAATAAACCATATATATATATATATATATATATATATAACACATTATCAATATATATATATATATATATATATAATATAATATAAAGAATCCGGCCTGAAGACTTTTTCAAGGGTCACCCTCAGGCAGGGATTCAAAAAAGGGATTTTTTCTGTTAAGGAAATTCAAAAAATTTACCTGTTCCATTTTTGGTTTTAGTTTGAATGGGAAATAATTTTTGTTGCGATTACGAAACTGTTTCGCTTTCGTTTTCATTTTAGTTTCATTTTCGAACTATTTCTTACTTTAGATTGGTTATTTGTATATTGTGTATATTGTTTTGTAATTTTTAATTATCATGACCATTTTTTTTCTATATGTAAACTAATTAATTATTTTTATTTTACATGCATGCTATGCTTTTTCTGTTGTCACAAACTTTGATTAAAGTATTTGAAGCTTTATATTTTCAAGATGTGATTCTATCACAGATCCTCCATATATATGGTGTAAGTGCTGAATAAATTTGTAAGATTCAGATATACTGGATCTGATGTTTAGAAATTTGAAGGAAAGAGTGTATTCGCACTAGCATTATTTTCAATATTCAGCCCATAGTTCAATTTTGAGATCTGTTTCTAAAATAGCTGCTGTGTAATTTCAAAACTATCAATCTGGTCAAAACTAAATATAATCTCACAAAAAATTTGATTATGATTGTTTAGTATAATTGTAATGCTTAAAACCCTGAAAGTATGAAATATCCAAAAAGTAAAGTTGAAGATTGCTGTGACTTAAATTATTGGTTTCCCATTTCCTTATTCTAAGATTTTTTTTAATTTTCAGAAAAAGCTTATTTAGCTTCCAGTGGAAAATATTTGGATTTGTTTATGAAAATTTTAATGTTATTACATATGAAAACCACAAAGAAATGATCATTCTTGTGATCTAGAAATTGATTTTATAAAATACATAATATATTTCTTTAATGATATGAAAAAGGTTTTTTCATAAAATTAGAATGTTCCATTTGTCTAGTTTTCATCAGAAAAATTTCCATTCTTTGTAAAAGAAATGTACTTTGTGATGACTTTTATTTCTAACAATTTCTATTGTTGTAATCTTGATGCATTTTATTCAGAATGATTTATTCTTTTCTTAGGATGGTTTCACACCATTAGCAGTTGCTTTGCAACAAGGCCATGATAAAGTTGTTGCTGTGCTCCTAGAAAATGATGCAAAGGGCCGTGTCCGACTGCCAGCACTACACATAGCTGCGAAAAAAGATGACTGCAAAGCTGCTGCATTGCTTTTACAAAATGATCATGATCCTGATGTAACTTCCAAAGTGAGTCATTTTGGGTCTTCATCCTTTTTTTCATTCAAATCAAAAATTGTATTAACATTTCCCCCCTTAATTTCATTTGTATAATTTTTTTAATCTTATTTAAATAAAGTCTTTTGATTATTTCCAAAAGCAATTTTATATAAGAGCAGGAAGCAAATAAAGAAATAAAGCTAAAATAAAATGAAAACTTAATTTGAAAATAAAGATATCTTTTCTTTATAATCAAAAGAGCTTTATAATTAAGAGTTATTTCTTATAACAACATATTACTTTCAGTGTGTTGCTGTGTGTGTTTCTGTGTATGTGTGTATAATATATATCATATATTAAACAAATTAATTAAAATAGGTTAACATATTTCATTTGCTCAAGGAATACAAAGATAATCACTTTTATAAAAGTACTATGTTCTATTCAGTGTATTATACTAATCAACTAGGAAAAAATATCCAGTGTATAGAATATGTGGAAATAACCTATGAATCATTAATTATAATTTCAGCTGTATGATAGAAGGCAACCCTTCAAACTTTTTTGCAAGAATAGTATTTAGCATAATTATTGTTAATAATTATTTGTTGCTGTCCATCTCTAATTTCTTACAAAGGGTGGTTAATCTCTAGCTCTTTTTGAATGTGTTCAGTTCTTTTTGAAAATTTTCTATTCTACACTAGGACAATAAAATAATTTCACATTTCATTAAGTTTTTTCATTACCTTAACACATGATTCTACTTATCAAAGCATATGCTGACTTTGTGTTGTATCATACAGATTGTTAGTGAACTTGTGATTGTTATGAAAAATAATTTTGATCTATTATTAATAGTGCATGTATATATCTTTATCTAATTTAAATATTTACTTTCTAACCTTTGTTATTTCATTCTAAATTTTTCTCTTATTTCCTGAGTCCGTAAATCCTGCATCATGAATGAAAGGTTAAAAATGCCTAACACCTATGCATTCGTTTCAAAGATACCTAAGATTCCTGTTCCTAAATCAACACATGTCGAAGAAATTCCTATCAAAACACTAAAGGGAAAATTTTCTGTCATTTTTGCTCTGTTCCTGTAATGTAAATAGATTATTCTTATCATTGCTTTACTTGTGTACAAAATGTACTTCCCATAATGAAATAAATTGAAGTTTATTCCGAAAGTTTCTTTTTGGCTATGCATTTGCAAAATAATGAAATAATAAAAATACACACACATGCGTGCACAAACACACAGATATATACACATACAATAATTTGTCATGCATAGACAAATTTTTTTTTTGATAAATGAATTTGAATGATACAGCATGATACAGCATTTTTATAACTAAATAGGTGATACATCTATTAATTCTTTGGTTTAAAAGGAAGGGAGGGGGAAATAATATGTATGTATGTATAGTACTTTTAATGTAACCTTATTATGTATAGTATTTTTAATGCAACCTTATTATGTATAGTACTTTTTATGGAACCTTATTATGTATAGTACTTTTAATGTAAAAATTTCTTTTATATATATTATCATAATATACAAAATATTTTATATTTGAAGTTTTTTAAAAGTTAAAATATTAATTAAACTAAGGATTTTTTTAAAAAGCTCCAATAACTGATTTTTCTTTATTAGTTAGTACTGCAAAGTTTGCTAAAAAAAATACTGGAACATAAGAAAAGTTTTAAAAAATAATTTGAAATAGCTAAATAGTTATTTTTTCACCCCCCACCCCGAAAAAAATCCCCCTAATAGCTTTAGTTGTTGTCATCAAACACTGGTTCATTTGTTCATGAAAGCTTTATTTACCTTGCTTTTGAGTTTGAAGAATTGACTTATGCTTGCTGTTAAGCATCATTAAACCACTATTTTAAAACTGATAACAGCACTGTCAAAAGACATATATTGTAATGAGAGAAATATTTTTAAAATTGTTGGTAGAGTAATTCAAAGTAGGAAAAATGCAAAATTTTGATTCATTTTTAATTAGTTGAATATTTTATTTTGTGCTGTGAAAATGAACAGTATTCTTACTATTATGTTATGTAAAAAGTATATGAAATTATCCCCATTTGTTTAGGAGGAATATACATACAATGAATGACTTTTATTTATAATAAGATTATGTACGAGCCTCCTAATTTATATTGTTTTAGATACCTTTAACTTAGATGTTCTGTAGTTTTTTTTTTCTTTTCAATATGTTTTGCTATTTATATGGTTCTAAAAATAGTTCTTAAAAATTGTTTATTTTGTTTCTACAATAATATATGCAGATTCAAAATATTCTTGCTTTGTTTACATTGTGGTTATTACTTTCATTTTTGACCACTTAAATTTTTTTTTCTAGAGTGGTTTCACACCTTTACATATTGCTGCTCATTATGGAAATGAGAACATTGCAGCACTATTGCTTGATAAAAATGCAGATGTTAATTACTCTGCGAAGGTAAGGAAGTTCATTAATTCTTAAAATCAAAGCCATAGATATTTTTGGATCTATTTTCTTAATTTTCATTAACTGTAATGAATTTGAAATTGTTTCAAAAAGAAATAAATTGTTCAATGAGCAATTGATAAGCAAAATAGCTTGCGTTGATTGAAAATGTTTTATAATTGAGATCAACTACAGAATCATTTGAATCTGATATAGTGGACATTTAAAAAAATAAAGCTTCAACTGTTATTATTTATATCAAGTTTTTATTTTGTGACAGCTAAAGCATTTCTATAAAAAAATATTATTTCTCTAGTTCACTAGTATCAATTTTTTTTTCTTTTGATTTTAGATGTAGGTTTGTTGTGAACAGTTTCTCTATAAAATTTTCGATTTGCTTTGCATTTATTTGACCTTTTGCTGTTTGTAAGTTTTTAATTAACTTTACTATTATAACTGCAAAAGAAGCTGCTTATAAAATGTCATATGAACATTTTAATAGTTTTAAAAATATGCTATGCTAAATTCTGTATCCTTTTTTCATGAATTTATTAATACCATTTTTATAAGGGTGTTAATATTTCAGTGCAATTACATGATGTTATGTAACATTTAACTTGCATGTCATATGTAATTAAGAAGCGTGCTGATGTTGGAATTTTTAACTTTCATCTTTTTTTTGTTTTTGTTTTTCCAGCATCAAATTACTCCTTTGCATGTTGCAGCAAAGTGGGGGAAGTCAAACATGGTTACTTTGCTTATTGATAAAGGAGCTAAAATTGATGCGGCCACCAGGGTGAGGAATTTTTAAAAAAATTGATCTAGATTTTTAATTTTCTGTCAATTTCTGTATATTTGATAGCATCAGAATGGGTAAAGTAGAATGCTCTCCGAATGACAACTTTTAACAAAATTCAGTTCAAAAATATATGTGAAAACACAAACATTTCGAAAACGCTGTTAGTTGTAATGTAGCCTTTCTAATTATAAGTAATTTCAATTCCTATTCACCTATTGATTACTTAATGATAAGAAAAATCACTCTTTATAATGGCTATCATATGTACAAATTAATGGTGAAAATAAGAATGTTGAAATTTTTTTTATTAGTATTTCTGTTATCAATGGATATTTATTCTAAATATTTTCGTTGTAAGGGATGTAGGACAAATATTTTGTAACTATTTTCTAACAACACTAGATTAAGTAATCTATTTTTTTTTGTTAAAATATAATGCTCTAGTTGTTTCAAGTCTGCTACTACTTAAATTGTCATCTGATTATTGATATTAAGCTATTATTTATCTCCTAAAAAGTCATTTTCCAGCAGTTATCATAATTTAGAATAAAATAATCTTTAACACACTGCAGCATTTTGCTAACAATTAGTTAAAAAGTAATCTATTTAAGACAGAATTATGATCCAAATTAAATGATGATTATGAATGAAGTTTTTTAAATAATTGGTTTTTTATTTCTTGGTTGTTTTTAATACGTTTTTGAATACCTACATATATAAAAAAAAGAAAAAGAAAAGATAATGGTATGAGAGTATTAGATCTGTTAAAATAAATAATTAATTCCCCTTCCCCTTTGTGTAGGATGGACTGACACCTCTGCATTGTGCTGCCAGAAGTGGTCATGATCAAGTTGTAGATTTGTTGCTTGAAAAAGGAGCTCCAATTACTGCTAAGACCAAGGTATAATGAATTCTATTTGCTTCTAAAATTGCAATTCGTAGCCTGCAAGGTCGATAATAGTATATTTAGAGAAAGTGTCTTTAAGTGTTAGATTAAGTGTTACTACTTTAAATAAATAATAGTATATTTATGTAAAGTAGTATCAGCCATAGAAAATTAGAGCTTGTTATATATCCATAACTAATTTTTATAGTGATAAAATTTATTGTAGTTATACTTAGTTTGAAATTAACATCTTTATTATTTTTTCAATATTTATATCTTTTAGTTTGCTTATCTGGAATTCAACTTTTTAAATGATTTTAATTTTTAAAAGATGTTTCAAAAGAAATTGTATTAAGAACCCGATTTATAATTCTTTTTTTTTTTTTTTTTTTTTTTTCTTGATTCATGATCTTTTTACATTATATATATATAAAATTAAGAAAACTTATTAAATACCAGACCGTTCAGTTTTCCTTTTATATAACTTTTCTTAAATAATATATTTTATCAAAAATTAAAAAACAATAGAATTCCAGTTAATTTTATTAAATGGAATTAATTGAGTTCTGTTTTGCATAATTTTACTTTTCAAACTTCAAATTTTAAAATTTTATACAGAATGGTTTGGCGCCTCTTCATATGGCTTCCCAGGGTGATCATGTCGATAGTGCAAGAATTCTTTTGTATCATAAAGCTCCTGTTGATGATGTGACTGTGGTAAGTATTTTATATAGTTTTATTTCAATTTTTTTTATTTTCTTATATTTTATATTTTCAATACAATTACTTATACAAAATTGTTGAATGGTTTAAATGCAGAAATAAAAATAAAATATAGAATTTTTGAATTTAAACAAAGACTATGAATTCTTCTGTGTAATATTTTGAAAGATATATTTATAATTGCTGTTAAGAATTACTTTTCTAGTTTAATGTTTTTATGTAATATTTTTGAAAATTTGTCCTAAAATGTTTATATTTTTATAGGATTATCTTACAGCTCTTCATGTAGCTGCTCATTGTGGTCATGTTCGAGTAGCAAAATTACTTTTAGATCGTAAAGCCGATCCAAATGCTCGTGCTTTAAACGGATTTACGCCTCTTCATATTGCTTGTAAAAAAAATAGGATTAAGGTGGTTGAGTTACTCCTGAAGCATGGAGCTTCTATAGAAGCTACTACTGAAGTAAGAAACTATTATTCTTTTTACTCTTTAAGAAATTAGAATAATTTCACCTTAATTTCTGAAGTTTTGTTAATTTTTTAAAGAAATTTTTAAATTATATTTAAATTGGCATAATTTACTTGCAGATGTTATTGAACCTGTTTCTTTGACATAATTTATAAATTGTCACATGATAAAAAATTCAAATATTTTCATACTTTAATTGCAAATTTATAAATAGTCTGGTTTGACACCTCTTCATGTTGCCTCATTTATGGGATGCATGAATATTGTCATCTACCTTATCCAACATGGAGCTAATCCTGATGTACCTACGGTACGAGGAGAAACGCCTTTGCATCTTGCAGCTCGAGCCAATCAGTCAGACATTATACGTATCCTTCTTCGAAATGGAGCTCATGTTGATGCTTCAGCCAGGGTATGTTAAAAATTCTTAATTTTCATTATTTTCATAATTTATACTATAGATTAGAATTTTATTAAATTGTTCTTTTCTGAATATTTTTGTATAATTGGAATTTCGAAATTGAGTTTCATAGATTTATTTTTGTTTTTAATATTTATCTTGAAACTATAACATACGTGAATTACTTTCCAGGTGATTTTGAATAAAAGCTTTTAAAAATTAAATGATGCATAAAAATTTGTAAATTATATTATCTTGGGATTTATCCATCAATAAAGCAGGTTTGTTAATGGATTTAAAAAAATAAATAAAATTCAAAGCAGTATTACTCATTATGAAGTTACTTTTACTGTGATTTTATTTATTATAACATGAATCTTAATGTTTATTTTGTTTCTTTTTCACAGGAACAACAAACTCCTCTACATATTGCTGCACGTCTTGGAAATGTTGATATTGTTGGCTTATTATTGCAGCATGGTGCAGCAGTTGATGCGACTACTAAAGATATGTATACTGCTTTACATATAGCTGCTAAAGAAGGCCAAGAGGAAGTAGCATCTGTTCTTCTTGACCATGGAGCCTCTTTAACTGCTACTACAAAAGTAAGAAAAAGTTTTTTATAGATTGAAAATTTTAATTTTATTTGAAATATAAAATAAATGCCTTTTCTAATAATATCTTATTTATTCAAAATGCTTGCTTTCCTAAATCATAAGTAACGAAATATCAAGATTAATGAATTCATGAAAGGCTGAGTATTAAAAGTGAGGGTACTAAATGAGTTTGATGGAAGTTTGTATGCTCACACTCTGCATGATTGTTTTTGTCAGGAGATGACAGAGGCCTGGGAGTCACCTAGTTTGGGTACACAAGGTGGAGATGTTGTTGTGGAGTGTCAGCGAAAGATATCCCAAGTGTGGATTGTAAATGCTGATTTTTTTAACATCCAGATGTTTTGAGCATGTGATGAATGAGATTCGATTAGAACAAGCGAACCTAAGTTCCTGCCTCGAGCTAATAAACTCCACCGCTTTGAGATATGACGACATTCGTCTCCGAAGGGGCGCATTTGTTTTAACTGAATATGAGGCAGATGTAACTCGCGAGTGGGTGCCTTATACACATATTTTTGTTTTTCCCCATACACTTGTGGCTAAGGACGTTTTCCCAACCTTATTTTTGCTGTCCCCCGATGTGCGAATAAAAATTTACGGACTCTCTGCTTCACATATGAATGCAAAGATGGAGCACATCGGTCTAGTTAGTATTGCTGTTTAAATTACTTTTCCAACCCCCAAGCAGGAATATCTAGTGTCAATCCTAATATGAGTTGTGTAGCCGCCTCTAGAGCCAACGCGTTAGTTTATCTTTCCGAAGAAACGCTGCTACACTTAATCTCTCAAGACCTGCTTGCGCTGTTCACCAATGTTCGAGTACAACGAACTACATATGGAGTACCTGAAACGATGAACGTTCTCCTTACAGCGTTGGTGTTTAAAGTTGTGATCATGATGTCCCCGAATCTTTTTTCTCACAATCTTCTTTTTAAAACGCAGTATTTGATAGATTTTTTTCTTATCTTTTCTTTTCAAATGCATTTAATGGGTTGGATCAGTCGGGATGGAGTAGGTACTACTGCGTTGGGTGAGGTTGTATGGGATTGACCTGATGTACTACATTCTTTTTGAAGCTGTGATTCAGGCATTTACTGTGTTACGCAATCCCGGAATGGTTCCGCCAAATGTCCATGTAAATGAATGGCGCTTAGTGGCTGCCTTGTGACAGTTTTTTTAAGGGTGATGATATAAGCATAATTGTTACAGTATCTGGAATAGCTTATCAACTTCGGGAGCTTCAGATGTGTTGTCCGGGAGATATCATTGTTCCTGAGACTGGTGATGACGCGATGAGTACTCCTGCGTTTATAGAATTGCCTCATCTAGTTGGATGATTCCATGATTTGCTTTTCTCGGAAAGTGAGCGGAAGCAGAGTGCGCAAATTTGTGAGGTTCTTAATATTGCTCAAGCGATAGTAAAATACTCCCTTGTTAGATTCGCTCTGACTTTTCATGCTTGCTGTTTTACAGTAGTATATCGTATGGTAGATTTATCTCCTGAAATATGATTTGATTTTATGGATACTGGTGTTTAATGGCGTAGCACGTTTGTGGTGAGGAAGAATCCTGTTTGGTGCAAATGTGGGTTGGAACGGCCTCACATGGGCCCTACGAGTATTCTGCTGGAGCGTACTTTCCGGAGACTTCAGCAATCCGTTCATTGACTCCGAAGCAGGTTCTGATTAGGTTGGTAAGATGAGTTCTTATATCGAGGAAGTATGCTTCAAATTGATCAAACATGAATCCTAAGAAATACTCGCGTCTTTGGAATTCAAATGGTAGGGACAAGTATATCGACCAATTTCAAAAGAGGCTTGTGATTGGTCTTTAAATGAGGGAAGCTCTCGATATCATTGCCAGCGTTAACACTAGAACTTTGATTGACGATGAGACCATTCAGGAATTTATCTGTCATGCATTAATTAAGGATTATTAGATGCTAATACTACAGTTAAGTTAATGAAAGTATTTACGACTGAAGGACCCCTCGTTGTCATGAAAGTACTTCCATCAGTTATAGATTTCAAAAAAGCAGGACAAAGACGTTTCACATGTTCTTACTCAACTACTCATGCATAGGAAACTGTTTCTCGTAATCAATGATGACGAAATAAACAGTGACGATTATAGCATTCTTTACAAAGAAACTGATGTAAGTGCTGGTGACAACTATGGGTTCAATGAACAAAATAGCGCCAGCGAACAACAAAACTCCCAAAATTTCACCATACAGAACAACGTTCTGGATAAGGACGACTTTCCAGTGATTGTACAACACACTCAATGAGAACAAGACAACTGCCTTTTCATTTAAAGGATTATATACTTCATTGACATTTTTCCTTCATAATCGTGGTCGCCCATTTGTTAGGAAAGTGGAATGTAATGTGACTTTAATACCTGTTGCTGTAGGTTTGCCATGTCACCAGGAAAACCTGGAAAACACAGGGAATTTAAAAATAAATAAAAATAAAACCGATATGGGAAATAAATTGCAGTTATCAGCAAGTTGTTAAATTCTATCTTCAAAAATAAAATAAAATAAAAAAAAAAAAAAAAAAACCAAGGAAGCATTCCGATTAAAATCCACATTCGCGATTGTGTAACGCGGAAATTCATCCCCCCCTTTTTTTCTGTATAGATAAATCAAGTTTCGATTTGCGAGAAAGTTTTTCTTTTTTCCCATGAGATTTCCTGAATTGCAGCAAATGAATATGCGCGAAGCTTTGCAACTGCATAACAGAATATGAATACATTTCTCTGACGGGAACATTCAATCTGTGGAAGTAGCGCAGTGGTATTTAGTACTATCGTACTTGAATTTGTTGAATGGTTTGAAAAAGTTAACAGTTTCTCAAATAATAAACAAAGTAGATTAGATAATTTTTTTTGAAACAATGAAATGCTCAAAATCCGTATTAAATACGAATTGGAAAAATCCGTTTGTTGCGTACTGTTCACTTTGTAAGAAGATAATATGCTTAAGTAATCTGGGAAAACAGGCACTTATTAGTCAATTAGAATGCCTGCCCAGTTCAAAAGTGTCATCATTGATGTTGTACATAGTATCTAAAAGGAATTCAAGGAATCCAGAAACGTCAAATTTCATGTCCGAAAATAAACAGATTTCGAACTTTTTTGTTAAAAACAATAATTTATAGCAGCATTTTCATGGGCATTAAAACCTGTTATGCCGCATTCGTTCTTTAATGCATTCAATGATATAGTGGAAATGTTTTCACATATGTTCACTAAAAGCGAAATAGTTTTAAAATGGGGTTTATTGCCATACAAAAATGTCATATCTTATTTGTTAAGGATTAGCTCCTTGAAACTGATGGTTGAAAAAATCTGCTCAAATTGATGTCCAAATATATGAATTGGCAAAAATGAATAAGTAAAAAAAGGGTAATCTTGCTTTGTATTTTGTGTGTGAAGGTTAATCATTAAATGATTTGTATCATAACAAAAATGTTTTGTATTTTATTTCACCAGAGTCCTTAATTTTGTGCGACTTAGTTAAAGAACGTGTGAGATAATATATCCTTCCCTCCCCACTTAATATATAAATTTTGTCTTGCTAAATTCTAGATAATAAATTAAGAGAAATTTTTTTTTAATGTAAATATAAACCTTATTTTAATGTTATTATTTCGAATAATGCTAAATTGTTTCCTTTCCTTTTTTTTCCTCTCCTTAAAATCATATATCTTGAATATACATACATTGAAAACACAGGGAATTATTTTCTCCAGATTTGAGTGGCAATCATGTGTTGTTTTTTTCATGTTTTTCCTGCTCTTGCATCGTTTTTGTCTGAATTTAGTAATTTCTAGATAATTCTTATTTTAATTTCAATTACGCAGGCTCAATTTTTTTCATTTTGTTATAAATTGGATTTTTGAATAAAATTTACTATATATATATATATAATATAACATTAAAAATGCATTACTATATATATAATATGTAAAAATAAAGAGAAATTTCTACTATTTGATTTTTTGCTATGCATAAATCTTTTAGCTTATACCAAAATAATTAAACTCTTATCAAATTATATTTTGTTTGTGAGACTTCCATGACACTGTATTGCAAATATTCTGTTTAAGCAATGCAAAATATTATTTAATGGAAGTTTTTCCTATCAAATAATTCTTAATTATTCATATCTTATGAATCTATTGAGCTGTATTGGCAAGCATTATGCATCTCATTCAAAATATAGTTCAATATAATAAATTGTATTTGAAAAAATATTTATTATTGTTAAAACTATTGCATTGTGTTAAAAATAAAAACAATTATCTTAAATTTTCATGCACGTGTTTCTTGTAAAGAGGGGGGTGGGGAGTTGAATGACTTTTTTATTTGCATGGTTAAAAATTTGAATGTATTTTTGAAACATATTGTTTGCTGAGCAGAAATTGAGTTTCCTTTTCACATTTCAGAAAGGTTTTACACCTCTTCACTTAGCTGCAAAATATGGGAACATTAAAGTGGCTAGGCTTTTGCTTCAAAAGGACGCTCCTGTTGATGCTCAGGGAAAGGTAAAAAAAAAAAAAAAAAAAAAAAAAAAAAAAAGGAATCAAATGAATTGTACATATATAAAATTTTATCTTTAAAATATGCCAAAGATTTTTTTGGAATAAGTAATGTAAGCAATGATTTTTAATGTATGATTTCAATAATTTCATAATAATTGATTCCAGTACTAATATAAACGAATTTTTTTTTCTTCTATATTTCAGAATGGCGTCACTCCCTTACATGTTGCTGCACATTATGATCATGTCAATGTTGCTTTATTACTTTTGGATAAAGGAGCATTTCCTCATGCGACAGCCAAAAATGGATACACTCCATTGCATATTGCTGCAAAGAAAAACCAAATGGATATTGCCACTACTCTCTTGGAATATGGTGCAAAGCCTAGTGCTGAGTCAAAAGTAAAGTTAAAAAAAATATTAATTATGTTGCTGATATTTATTGTATTCAAGTGGTACTATTGACAAAGTAAATATATAAATAAATAAATAAAATTAAAATTTCTTCCAACTTAAGTTTGATTTGTCAGATTCCATGATTATAGATTTTACTTACTATTTGGGAATTTAAATGATGAAATTTTATGTTTTACTTTAAGGCTGGATTCACTCCTCTGCATCTTGCAGCCCAGGAAGGACATACTGATATGACTACCTTGTTAATAGAACACCATGCTGATGTCAATGCTCCAGCTAAGGTTTATTTTCATATTTAGATTAAAATATATAAGTAAAAACAAAAAATGCTTTTTAACATTTGATGCTGCAACAACAAATGCTTTTTTTTTTTTTTTTTTTTTTAGAATGGCTTGACACCATTACACTTGTGTGCCCAAGAGGATAAAGTGAATGTAGCTGCCATATTAGTTAAGAATGGTGCTAAAGTTGATCCTCCAACTAAAGCAGGTTATACACCACTTCATGTTGCTTGCCATTTTGGACAAATAAATATGATTCGTTTCTTATTACAACATGGAGCAGATGTAAATGCAACAACTTCTGTAAGTAAACACTTTGATTTCTTTTATAAATTTAGTTAATTTCCATTTGCCAGTAAATTTTAAAACTTGACGTATATTTTGATTGAAGAAACATTTGTTTAATATTACAATTCAAATTTATTGCTTTTAAATATTTCATTTATTTTCTTTATTAAGAAACTATGATATTTTTATAGATATATCTGTTCCTCAAAAATATTTGTAAATTCATGTTTCTTTTGAAATTTCATTTGTTTTCAGATATAATTGTTTTAAGATTTAAACAATGGATTGAATATTTGATAATTCCTTTTTTTTCTTTTCTAGCATGGTTATACACCTTTACATCAAGCTGCCCAACAAGGCCATACTTTGATCATTAACTTGTTACTAGAGCACAAAGCTTCTCCTAATACAACCACAAATGTAAGTTTCCATTAAAAGTACTAATTTTATTTTTTACATGTTTTTTTAAGCCGTTGTCATCCTCCATAAAGGTGTATTTGTATAGGTGCAAGTTTGGTCATGAAATTCAAAATAAATGTTGAAAAATAAACTATTTATGCAAATTTCTATTTGTAATTGTACCATTTAAATTAACATGTTAATTTCACAATAAAAAGTATTTATCTTTTTTTGCATTTTGTACCAGCAAGGGCAAACTGCTCTTTCAATTGCACAAAGACTTGGTTATATTTCTGTTGTGGAGACTCTAAAGATTGTGACGGAAACTATTGTGACAACAACTACTACTACAATTACGGAAGAGAAATACAAAGTAGTTGCGCCTGAAACCATGCAAGAAACATTTATGAGTGATTCTGAAGATGAAGGAGGTAGTTTTTTTCTCCCCTTGTTTAAGAATTTCTTTTAGATATAATTTATGACAAAATTAGAGATATTTCTTAGATCAGTAGTTGATTGTTGAAAATTTATTTTTATCAAATTGTTGAAAAAAATAATATTTCTGACTTAATAGCTAAGAAATGATCAAAAAAAAAACTTTAGAAACCTATTGCTTGTAAAAGTTCAAGAAGTAGTTATAATTAGTATTTCATTGACATTGAATAATTAAAATAAAAATTTCAGAATATACTGATGGAGGAAACAATATAAACAGTTATTTTCATTATTAGCATTTTAATTTATCTAAAACTGAATTGTATAAAAGAAGAGATTAGCTTAATCATAGATTATAATATTAAGGAATGTTTCTTTTCTATCTTGTTAAGAAATCTAATGAGGTATTTTTGAAATTTGGAATGTTTCATCTTTTTTACAGGTAAGATACAGGTTTGTAATTTCAAAAGCAAATGCAATTTTTTTCTTTACACAAGATTTAATATTACAGATATTTCTGTTTATATAGTTTTTTTTTCAAGCATTCTCTTTTCAGTAGCATTTTAAATAATTTAATAGTGGGGAAAATATATTTAATAAATTTGAATTTCTCCATCAAACAAAAGTTTTTAAAATATAATTTGACTTCAGTAGTAAATAGCCTTTTCACATATTGATAAAAGTGGATACTTTTCCTGATAAATCATGTTTTTCTTATACTTCGTTATAGATTAAGTTTTTTTTAAAAGAAATTTTTCAATGACAAACAATTACTATAGTGCATGCTTTCTGTACAAAAGTACTATGGCATTAAGTATTTTGTCTATCTGAAAGCATTTCTATGTTAACTATCTGATATTTTTTTATTGTATCAAATGGCTGGTTGCAGATTGGTTGAACTTCATAAAAGCTAAATGATGCTTAATATTAATTATTTCTTCTTTAGTATTTGGAACTTTTTGCCACAGAATTATAAGAAGATAGAAAACTACCAAGTCTGGAAAGTTTTCAGAAAGTTACATATCATATTAAATGTCGTTATGAATTTAAAAATATTATATCCTTTAAAATGCTTCTTAGATGCTACATGATTCTTTTAAGTTAAGAAACATCTGATTGCTAATTCTTTCATTTAGTTGGAATCTTGAATATAAGTTATAAAATAAAACTCTTCATTGAGGGTTTGGGAAGATTTTTTTCATTTCGATTCTTGCTTTCAATTGTCTGATATCTGATTTATTTAATTTTACTAATTCTTTAACTAACAGCATCATTGTTTATGATTTAGAAATGTGGTTTGTGAATGTTTAACTTTCATTATTGCATGGATATTACTTTGCACATTATGTGCTTTATTATTTTTTTAATTGAAACACTTGATTATTACTAGAAATCCAGTACAAAACACTATCAGTTTGTCATGTTTCCTGTTAAATCAGTTTTTTAAAGATAATTACATTTTCTTTCACTCTACATTGGTTATTCATAAAAATTAGACTACACATAATGAAGGAGTAGGTTCGATTTCTTTGTTATTCGAGTTCCTTCAAAATTTCTAGTAAAGAATATTGTCTTAGCATCACTACATTCATTAATTTTTAATTCATTTGTAGTTGAATTTTTGCTTTACTTAATTATCAGTTTTTTTAATAGGCGAGTTTTTTTTTCTGTAATGGTATAGCAATTTCATTTTGATTTTTTTTTTTTTTTTTGAAAAAAGTATATGTGGTTTTTTAACGTAGTTTGTAGCTCATTTTTTTAAATGATAAATTTTGGGGAAGAATTTTGTGATCATAATCCTCAATAAGTAGGTGTAGTGAAATTAGGGTGGCTGGGTATATAAATTTTTGAGCTTATGGTTTGATCCCTTGGCACAGGTGATGATATAGAAGACACTTCACTGTATGGGAAACCGGCCCATGCCACCCATGTGTACCTACCTTATATTGAAGGTCAAAAGTTACTAATGAGTAAGTCTTCACCTAAAAATTGCCCCCTTCTAGTTCTCACTTGAAGATCTTTTCTAACTTTCCTTTCTCTCAATGTTTTTTCATAAATGTTTCTTTTTCCTTCCTATTTTTGTATGTTGTATGTTTTCATAGTTTATGTTTATCATAGCATGTTATACCTCAGATTGATTGTAGTTGTATAGTAGATATTGTAGTCATCCTGTCCATTGTATGAAAATGTTTAAAATCCTTAAATGTTTTGATTCCTCTCTGAAAAATCACAATCTATATTCATGTGTCCTGCATGTTTGGAATAAAATTCTCTACCTCCCTTGTCCTAAAGCCATCGTTTTAATTTGATGTTGTGATTATTTATTTATTGTGATTATCTTCTTTCTTCTCTTTATGCACTTTCTGCTAGAAAGGGGTAAATAATCGAAATTTTAAACCAATGAGCGTAAATTATGCAAAAACTACCTATTCACATATGCTTTGGCAGTAATTTATTTTCTGCGCAAATCGTTACTTATGACTCCACTTTCTACAGTATATTTTGAAACCAACTTTGTTAGAAGACTTACTTCAAATGTGCACATTCTGTGCTGTCATATTTTCTATTTTTTCTACATTCTTTCTTTTTAAGCATTGCATTTATTTGATGGATGTACATCTCTTAGATGCTGTAATATCAGAGATATTATATTATTGAATTAATCTTTAATTTCAAAAAATTTTTTGTTATTAAGGGAATTTGTTTCCCATTTTTTATTTCAAAAAAATCTTTTCAGTTCGCTTCTGAAACATTGCTTTGCTTTATTTTTATAATAGAATTATATAAATTAGTTTTGTAAGTTAGTTTAAAGGACCTGAATTTTTAGATAATACTGTATATTTACTTGCAGTATGCTATGAATGCTTAAAAGTATTGTTTGCTTGTTACTAATATTTTAACAAAATAAATATGCTTCTGCTTTTCATGATGATTATAACAAATATGTTGATTTTTTTAAATAATTCTTATGATAAACTTACTTAAGTTAGTTTGTAATATCTTCATTTATAGTAGAATTAATTATCTTTCATTGAAATATTGTTTATAAAATCGGTATGACCTTCAAAATCATACAACTATTGATATTTTATGCATTACAGTATCATATTAACTGATATGATATCCAGCAAAGCGACAATAAAATTTTCAACTTAAAAATACTTTCCAAAGATTATTTTTTAAAGTTTTTTTTAGCGTTGTCTTATATCGCAAAAAAAGAATGAAATTTTAAATTTTTTATTTGCATAAAACTGTACTGGTACTGGGAAAGGGAGAAGTAATGGTTTTCTATTGTAAATGTTTTCTAATGAAGTTTGATAATTAGTCAAACTATTTCTAATGTTGTTTTAATTAAACTACCCTTTTATTTACAGAATATAATGTAGAAAAACTTGTTTTAACATTCATTTTAAAATCAGTTATATCATTAAATATAGATTTTTATTACATTTCTGAATTTTTTTCTTTAAAATTTACAGATTTTATGAATTTTTTCTTAATATGTAAGAATTTTTACTATTTCTTCCATTTTTCTTGATTACTAAAGATTCAGGTTTAAGTAAATTCAATGTTTGAGAAAAAAAAATTATAACTGCATTTTTGCCTTAAGTGTTTTTTAAATTTGTGGAAATTAATTAGGATTAAATGCTCATAGGCTGTGGGAAATGACAATTAGATAAATTTGATAAGTTAACATGTTCCCCTATAAATATGTTGCTTAAACTAAAATCCAAATCATTATTATGTGACAATATAAATGTACGATTAATTAGGGCATATGGCATGTCTTTTTGGAATTTCCATGTCTCTTCACTGTCTTCCTTTTATTCCTCTTTTTTGGTAGAAAAGAATACCTTTTCTAATTTGCCTAGATTTAAGATACATCTCCAATATGTGCTAATTGCAGCAGCTTGCATTCTACTATCATTGTTGCATATAAAAGGGACAGGGGAGTGATGATTTTGCAGATTTCAGTGATTGCTCTCTTAAAACATTTCCATGTTGTTGTTGTTTTTCCATAAATTTCGTCTGTAAACTATTTTATTTAGAATTTTCATATTTTAAACATTTTCAGAGAAATAAACTTATTATTTTTTAAAAATTTGTTTTTTTAATTGCATTTACAAGTTTTTTTAATTTTGATCTAATTTATTGCTGTTGAAAGATTAATGTTAAGAGATCTGTTATAAAGTTATTTTAATTATAACAGTATTGTTTTTCATATGTATATTGTGAAACTATAATGCTTAATATAATTATGATAAGGCTATAATACTTCTATTGTAGTAAGTGTGCAATCATTAGGTTTTATTTTAAGCATACAGTGTTGGAAAATACTTTGAGACCACCATTGAACTTTTTTTTTTTACATTCAAAAATGCAAATCTTTTTTGTAATTTACATTTACACTTATATATAAAATGTAATAAATAAAAAAAATGAATTTAGAATTTAAAATACGTTTATTGTAGCTATAAAGGAAAAATGTAATGTAATGAAATGGAAAAAACTTTGAAACCAGTTTTAAAGAGTGATTGTTTGCATAATGAGATGACGTAACTTGTGCACGATTTTGTGCGGGACAGTTGTGAGACTGAAAAGAAACAATTTCTAATCATTTCCTTGAGTGTTGAAGCAACTGAGACTATGTGTAGCGGAAAATTACTGACTGAAATTGAAAAAGGGAAAATTTTAGCATTTCGCGGAAGCGGAATGAGTGAAAGGCAAATTGCTAGCAAAATCAAGAGGTCTAAAGCTGTGGTTCATCATTTTATCACAGATTCATGCAGATATGGTACAAAAAAATAGAGCAGGAAGGCCATCAAAACTGTCAACCAGAATGAAAAGAAGTGTTATAAGGATGGCTGTTAAAGACAATGCACATTCTGCAGCAATAAAATCGACACTTAAGCTTCCAGTTACGGCTAGAACAGTTAGAAATATTCTGAGTAATAAGGAAAACATCAAATATGCAAAATTCAAAAGTAAATCCAGACTTGAAAAACATCATATTTCAGAAAGATTGAACTTTGCAACATATAATGTTTTAAAACCCAACTTGTGGCAAAAAATAGTGTTCACGGATGAAAAGAAATTTAACCTAGATGGACCTGATGGTTTAAGAAAGTATTGGTATGATTTGAGACAGGATGCTACGCATTTTTAAAGCGAGTTCAAGGTGGTGGATACGTCATGGTTTGGGCAGGTTTCAGTGCTAGAGATACGACTGATATTGTGTGCACTAAAGGTAATATGAACTCTTTTGACTATCAAGATATACTGGCGAACAATTTTGTTCCATTAAGAGATGAACTTATGGATCAAAATTTGATTTTGCTACAAGATAATGCATCAGTGCACAAGTCTGCTTCAACTATTGCTTGGCCAACTGAAAATAATATAAGTTTTATGGATTTTCCGGCGAAAAGTCCAGACCTCAACCCCTTAGAGAACATGTGGGGTATCCTTGCACGCATGGTGTATGAAAATGGTAAACAATATTATTCTGTGTCTGAACTCAGAGTTGCTATTTTAAAAGCATGGGATAAAATACTGATTCTAACATGCAAAAACCTAGCAAAATCCTTCCAGAATCGTCTTTTAGAAGTAATTCGTGTGAAAGGAAAACAAACGAGGTACTAAAAATTGTAATGCTATACATTTAATTAATATTTAACTTTGTGGTCTCAAAGTTTTTTCCACCCTTTTATGTTATGAAAAAAAATCATTTGAGTATAATGTATAATTACATTAATTTCTTTATAAAATAATATGACGAAATTTTTATGTTTTTGTATTGTATATACTATTTAATGTATCATTTTTTTAGTAAAGTTAAAAGTTTTCAATTTCACATGTGGTCTCAAAGTTTTTTCCACCACTGTATAACTTTGAAAATGAATATCATCAATATTTCTTTTATTGTACTTTATAGACATGATTGGTCATAGCTTATCTTTAAAATGATATTCATTGTCTGTAATTTATTGATGCATATCTTTTACTGCCTTTCCAGAAAAGATTTAAATTTAACCTAGTCCGTTGTCAGGAAATTGTGTTTGATATATATTTATTAAAAAAAAACATTGATGGTAGTAAACATTTTATAAATAGTGAGAAGTTATACAGATGATTTTTAAAATTTTTTTATAAAAGCAGTGATGGGCATTAATATTCTCATTTTAGGTCTAATCATGTTTAGTGAGGAATAAAGTAAAAGTTTTAATTCTGTCTACTAAATTAGTAGCAATAGAAAGTAAAAAGTATAAGATAATGATAGTATAATGTTGATAGAAAGAGTCCTTTTAAGGAATAGTACATTTGGTCAGGCAGAGCACCTTTCTATTTTATTTTGACATGAGGGGCTTACTTTTTAATTCTAGCTAATGATGAGGTAGAATTCCCACTCTCTCTAAATTCACTCCTTATTTTTTGTGGTGATGAAAATTGAAGATTAGCTACAATCAATCAAATGAGCTCAGTTGATCATTGTAAAAGAGTTGAAGTACCAATGAATGAACTGAGCCTTGACTGGTGAAATTGGAAATAATTCTATCAACAGTGCCTGGTTTAAAATAAATGCATTTGATATCTGACAAAATTAATTTCTATTTGTATGAAATCTAGTTATGAAATTTTGATTTAATGTTACTTTTTATGTGATAATAATTCAAAGTGAGTATACATTTTTGAAATACTTTGCATTGGTAAAAGAATATTTGTTTAGTGAGATTCTTACTTGGCTCAAAATTAATTTTTAAAATTTATCATTTATCAGAATTCTCAAAATTTATATATTTTTTTGAATGCCTTATATAATTTAAAAAATTATAGAAGTAAATTTATCACTTTTATTTTATAATTAGAACTGCTTAAGTAATTTAATTTTCTCTTTAAGTAATTCTTGGAAAATTTCATAAATTATTTTGTCTATTTTAGGAATATGTATTGAGTAATAATATTAAGATCTTTTCTCATTGTTTGAATATTTTCTTAGTATATAAATCATCTCATCATCTGCCATAATTGTTAAAGTATTCTTTTTTTGTTATATTATTGCTTGTAATAGCTGAAGATCAAATGATGGGAGACCAGTCATTACATTATATGACTACAGATGAACTAAAAGCATTACAAGATGATAATACTCTTGGTATCGATGTCACTAGGGATGAAAGAGAGCATGGTTCATCAACCCTCATTGGTGAGTTCTGATGAAGATTTTAAGATTTTGCAGTTATCAAAGTTTTATTTAAAAATCATGAATTATTAAGTTTTATTAAATATTCCTAGAAACAAAAGATTCTTTATTCTTCTAAACTATGGATTGGATAAAATCTCATGTACAATCTGAAAATTATATAATTTGAAAAAGAAATAAGCAAGAACTTCCTTTCTGTTTCAAAGAAGTTAAGCTTACAATTTATTTTCTTTTCAACTGCCTGTGGAGTTCCAAATTGTCAATAAATGCTATTTATAATATTTACTGGAATTTAATGGGGCAGGGAAAACAAAACTGTTTGCAACTTAAGAATACAAGAGAAGTGAAATGCTATTAGCAATGGTATACATCTGCTATCTAGCTTATACAATTTAGGAAGAAATATATCTTGCCTATGTTGGCTATATAAGATTAGTGTGTTCTTAAAGAATAGATTAATGACATATTTATTTTGATTAAAATCTGTGAATTAGTTAAGTGACTAAATTTTGGAATTTTTTTTTATTGGTAAATGAAAGTGAAATTTTATATTTAATTGAAATTTATTTCTTAGGCTTTAATGTGTAATGTTCAGAACTGGTCATATAGTTCATAACAGTTTTCTTGTATTCATTTAGAATTTGTTTTAAATATTCTTTTTTAATAAAAGAGATATTTTTAAAATAGTTCTAAAGAAGTGAACATAATTCTACTTTTCCAAAGTAGAATTATGTTTTGATTATGTTATGCAAATAACTTTGTAATTATCTTGCAACATTTTTATTATTATTGTTTTGATGTTTGCAAATGGATATCAGTTTTGAGATAATATCCATCAAGGTAATTCACCATTAACATAATATTCAGTCTTGGCTGGTTAATTTACTTTGTTTCAGTATTTGCGATATTTATTCAGAAATTTTTTCAAATTATTTAATTATTTTTACATTTGTTTTTATACATTTTTTATCATTATCATATTAATATTAACTTTTTTCATATTAGTTGTCTCTAACCTATACAAAACCTTTCAAAAATCATAAAATTCTCTATGAATAAATTTTGTTCCTAAGCACCTTTAACTGCGGAAGAGGATCATTTGACTCCTCAACATGTTGTTCATCAAGAGGCTACTTTTAGCAGTAGTATGGCTCCTGATAATGTTGATCTTGCAAGAGCACCAGTACATGCTGGGTGAGATTTTTTTTTTTAGTCTTAAATGTTTTCTAATTAATGAAGGTGGAAGATCGTTATTATGTCTAATTGAGAAATGCATGCTTTGCTGTTAGCACATTAGCAAATATACTTGTCATTGCTTATTTTTGCACTGCATTAAATGTTTGTGTAGTTCATTTTCTGTTGGATTAGAATTTTAAAATATTTATTTAAAATCAATTATTTTATTAGATTTTTTTCATTCCTTTAGTGTTGGGATGAAAAAAGTGAATTTTCTTTTATTTGTTGTCTTCTGGAATTTTAATTTTTCTATTATGTTTGTTTATTATATAATATCAGAAACTAAAGGAATTATTTTAGCATCAAATTAATTTAATATTTTTTTCTATTTTAAAAGTGTTATATGCTATTGCCATACTATATTCCTTTATTATTTGGTATCTCTAAACATACATCTTAAACCACAAATCCATGGAAAAATAATAATCTTCATTTAAAGAATTTCAGATTAATTTAAAAAAAATCATCATAAAGAAGATATAAGATAAAATATCTGTTTAAATGAAAAATAAATATCCTTTAAATGGGTTTATTGATTCTTGAAAAATAAATTTATTAAATAGTTGGATGGTAATAGTTTAGATGATAGACATATTCTTTAGTGGAACTGTGGTCTTTAAATAATATTTAATAACTATGATTTAAAATAATGCCTTGTTATTTGGAGAGTAAATTTAATGAACTACTGTATGCAAAAATAGGATATGTGAAGGTTAGAAATACTTCAAGCAAATTCAAGCAAAATTTGAACTAACCGTCTGCTTAATCATACATTTCACTTATTTTTTTTAAAGCATTGCTTTATGTTTTACTATGCTTTGCTGTGCAATTTTCTTTTTTTTTTACTTTTCATGTAAAAATCCTTTCAGTTAGTAGGTATTGCATGCTGAAATTTTGCATTCTTTTTCCTTAATATCTTGAATTTTATTTAGATACCTATCTAAATTGCATGGTTTTTTTATTGTCCTGTTTTGTCTAAATTACCTTTTGTGATACTCATCCATCAATTGAGTTGTTCCTAATAACTTCTGCTTTTCCCTTTCCCTTTATGCTGCATTTGGATCACATAGCAAGCTGAAGTGGAAGACGTAAGTGATCATAATTATTGTTAATAATTGGTAGTTTGTAGTAGCCACTACATTTTATACATGCATGCCATCTTAATGATTTTGTAGCATTTATTAGATGATTATAAATTTGTTTTTACTGAAGTGACTGAATGTAATTTTATATGAAATCTGTATTTCTGAATTTTATTTATTATTTCATAAAAGTAATTTTATATAAGAATTATTTTAAATAAGAGAATCTTTCATATTGTTTAACTCTTTGAATAAAAAATCTTGATGATTAAGAGGATTCCAATATCCTGATTGAAGCGTATTTTATATAAATATTAATATATAGTAATTAATATAATTTCTTATGTATGATTATATATTAATATTTATTATATGCTACATTTTTTCTGTGCTGCAATTTTACTTTCTCTCACTGCATGCTTTTTCTTCGCTAATTGGCTATAAGAATTCACAATTGAAATACAGAAAAGTGCATATATTTGGTGATTATGCAGAAATATGAGTATTTTTTACTGTGAACATGTATTTCAATTTTCTGTTTTGAGCTTTTTATCTTCATTTATTAAACATTTCATCGATGATTGATAGTTCTTTTTGGTGAAAATAAAGTAGGTAATTTTATTTGTAATTCAACTAAATTTAAATGTTTTGATTTTTAATCTGTAATTAATATAATTTCATTCTGTTACTAGAATTTATGCTGAAGAAATTTTGTTGAATTTGCTATAGATTCTTGTACTGTTTATTGTTGATGTTTAATTGCAATTTTTTATAACTAATTTTTTGTAGCTTTTTGGTAAGTTTTATGGTTGATGCAAGAGGAGGCGCAATGAGAGGTTGCCGTCACTCTGGGGTACGAGTGATTATTCCCCCTCGAAGAGCACCAATGCCTATGCGAATTACTTGTAGATATTTGCGTAAAGAAAAGCTAGCATATCCTCCACCTTTAATGGAAGGTGAAGCTTGTGCATCTCGCATTCTGGAAGTTGGTCCATCTGGTGCAAAGTTTTTAGGGTAATAATTAATTTTTAAAAATATTCTTTTATATATTATTAGATTGAAATATTATCAGATTTGAATAAATAAAACCTTGCTTATTCAGATGTCTGTCTGCTGAGATTTCTGTTAATCGAACTGGTGTGAGGTATCAAACTGTATTTTTCATTTCTTATTATAATTGCAACACATTTTTCTGAAGAAAGTATTAAAGTTAGAATTTGAACCAATTTTCAGAAAAATGGAATTTTAAGGCATTTTCATGAAAATAAATATTTTAAATTTATCAAACTCATTGAGAAAGTATAAAGAAAACTGTGAAATTGTTAACAGTAATGGATCTTCTTATAAATTTGATAGTTAATGAAAGAGTTTGTTATTATATTGCAGTTCTTGCAGTCTTTTATTATTTCAAGTAATTTTAGAATACCTTGTTAAATAAAAGAGGTATCTAAAATTTAGTCTTTATCAATCAAGTTTTCAATTATCCTAGGTAAAAATTATTGCAGTTAATTTGATTAACTGAGATTCTACTCTGTAAGTAAAGTCTTTAAATTACCAATATTCCCAAGTACACCAAAGATTTGTTTGGATTTAATGATGTGTTTTTGGAGTAGTAAAATAATGTTTGGTAAATTTTTTTTGGAAAAAAAATCAAGTTAAAAAGTATTCTTCAGTAATGAAAACATAGAGAAATCTTGTTTAAATTTTAGAAATTTATGTGTATAATTCATTTTTCTTATTTTATTGCAATCATGTTCTGTTGAGGTTTCATCAGCTGCTGTACCATAATTTTCTATAAGATTGTCTAAAATGTTTGTTATTGAAAATTTTTCTCGACATTTAGTAGGAGACAACAATATGAGAAAACTGTATAAATTTTCCCTATATTCTGTGATTGAATGATATTATGATATTTTAATTAGATAAGATTAAATTGTATCATTTTTAGTATATCTTTTTAAAATTCTGCTGTCAATATAAATGTTTTTTCTAATATTTTTAGCCCTGTAATCATAGAAGTACCCCACTTTGCATCCCTACGAGGTAGAGAACGTGAAATAACTATTTTAAGGAGTGACAATGGTGAAACTTGGCGTGAACATTCCCTTGAAGCATCGGATGATGCTGTCCATGATGTTTTCAATGAAAGCTTTGAAGGCGAAGGTGGAGGATAAGAAAAGTTTATTTTATTACTTTTAAATGTAGAATTACACTTTTTGAGTTTTGTATTCTTGAATATTATAAAAATTTACTGAATAATTTTTCACTAACACATTGCACAAATGACGGCTATAGGCATGCAATTTTTGGTGATATGTAGACAAATGTCAACAACAGCCATCACTTGCTCTGGGAAGAGGAAAAAATATGATGGAAACATGACTGTTACAGCGATAGAGAGTTTTCATGGAAAATCTAACACAAACCATGATAATTTTCTCTTCCAAATATATGAATGATGCTTAGTTTCACATGGCAGTTATAAACAATAAAAAAAAATGTTTTTGAACATGATTGTAATATTGAAAGTGTGCAGTAGAGTGTTAAAAGTTGTAAACATATATAATATAAAATTTTTTCCCATATTATTACATATCAGAGGTAATCTATATTAAAATTCTGAGTTTTAAAAACTTGGTTTATTTAGGTAATTTACATTTCAAAAATTTAGACATAATATATTAAATAGTGACCTTTACATGTAAATAAATAAAATAAATTGGCTATGTTTGTTATTAGTAACAAATAATTGATATATTGGTCCAAAACTTTGATGTCTTTATATTCACAAGGTATAATATTAAATGCACTATTCTTATTAGAATAAGATGCTTTGTCCTCTGTTGGTTCTGACCCTTGACAAGCCCCAGAAGGTTCCCAAACCCCTAAGCAATCCTTCCAAGATTAGATTACTGACTTTTTGTTTACTTTAAGAAAACCATTTGATCTAACACAGTTATTGTTGGAAAAAAATAATTAAGGTTGAGCTTGATTCTTTTTGCTTTTGATACTGTAATTTAAATGAGAAGAGATCAAAATTTGTTATCATTGAAATGTTTTTCCTCCTTTTTAATTTGTAAGCGTTTAGGAGACAAATTCGATGATCAAAGGAAGATAACAAATAATGTAGGAAAGAGGAAAAGGGGGAGGATAAAAGTTTCAAGAGAGTTCTAAAAAGAAATTATTTATATTTATCAATAAATGATTTTTGATATGTTGTATGACATTTAAATAAAAACAATTTTATGTTTGAAAAAAGTTCTAAATTTCCTTACAATTTATTTATTGTCATCAACATAGAATTAAATTTATTAGTCCTGAAAATGTATCTTTTTATTTAAAGAAGTGTATTACAATGATGTATTTGATAGGCAAATGAAACTAAAAAAAATTACAATGATATAAGAGTGATAAATATTAAAATATTATGCAAATGTATGTTAAACAACATGCATTTGCAATTATGTAAATAATCAAAAAGTTGATATGTATAAGAATCCTCTGAAACAAATAATATAAAATGAATTAACAAATTGAATTCTGTAAAAGGTTGAAATATCAATTACATATCGAGTTACTTCTTAAGAATTACATTAATGTTCTCTATGCTTCTCCTAAAAAATAATTATGCAAACATCTTGAAACAAAATATTTCTTCATTTTTAATGACTTTTCATAAATTTTTTGTTGATTCATATACATATTGAATTAATTTTCTTTCATGCTTTTAGTAATATTTCATAACAAGGCTGACATTCATATAGAAGTGAAATTTCAAGTCACAAACTTTTTTTTAATGCTTGATAAATGAAATCATGTAACTTGTCAATTACTATAGATTTCATCAAATTCTGTAGTTAAATAGTATAAAAAATATTTGTATGGATTTTAGGTGGATTAGAATATAAAGGATATGTAAAAATTCATGAGTATTATGATTTATACATTCTTGAAGATTTGATCAATATGACTAATAAATCTGTAAATAAATTTTAAATATATTACTCTTTCTGACTTAGAAAAATGTTTATCTCATTTGTAAATATGAATTTGTTAAAAAATGGTAAGATAATTATTTCTGTATTGCAAAATTTGTTTTATATTTTTGAATGATTTGATTTACTTAGTTTTTTTATTAATGTGTGTTCTGTTATTGGGTTGCTTATTCATCTTTTTTATTTATTTATTTGTCTTTCCCCAGAATTAACTGCAATTGAAGACCTCAGTACCAATCGCATCACTCGCATTTTGACCACAGATTTTCCCCAGTACTTTGCTATAATTACTCGGATACGGCAAGAAGTTCATGCCATAGGTCCTGAAGGGGGCATGGTTAGTTCTACTGTGATTCCTCAGGTGCAAGCCATTTTCCCTGAAGGTGCCTTGACGAAGAAGATCAAAGTTGGACTTCAGGTAAACAGCTGTCCTAAGGACACAACTGATGCAGGCATTCATTCTTCCTCACCAAAGTCAGGTAGGGCGTTATTATCACAAGAGAAAAAAGTGCCACACAATAATCACCGTGATCATGTTGACAAAACACCGTCACAGAATTCTCCGAGACCTAAATCTGGCTTTTTTGCAGAATTTATTCGACGTACATGGCCCAAGCTTGAGTTGTTTTCTTTCATGTAAAATATATGGCATGTGTTACTCTCAGAAAACAAGTTTTAATAGAACTGTCAGTCCGATGTGTAAAAATATAGTAAAAGTGCTGTAAATACTTTTTTACGCCTTTTTCTAGTCATTTATAGGTAATTTATAAAATCACAAGTAGAAAACTTTTTTGTACTTTAAAAGATTACAGATTCAGATTATCAGTATTGCTTGGGTTTAAATTTGAGTTAACTTATTTCAGTGGCAGGGTTCCGATTGCTCAATATCTTAAATTTCACATACAATGAAATACATGAAAAGAAATATTTATGCTACTCAATGTTCTGAGAAGATTAAATAGAAATTAAATTTCCTTTTCACTTATTATATTAAATAAACTACTGCTTAAATAATATTTCTGTAAGAAGCAATAGGATAAGTTCAGCAATTTTCTTAATAAATATGGTTAGATAGGTAGCTGTGTAAGGTACATCTAAGAAGAGTGTTCTATTATTTTATTTCACCCTATGCGTTATAAACAAATTGCATGATTTAAAAAGTTATGTTCTGCATTGTTCTTTTATAAATTTAATTAATCACTTGAAGTAACAGCCATTGCATAAAAATCTAAATTGGGGGAAACATACTAAAATGACTATGATGTGTAGTATTTGAATTTTTTTTCTTGCAAATAACTTATCTTCAACTTTTCAGGTATTTACTGCTATGTATTGAATGTGTTTGTTTTCTTTCAGTTTTAATTTTGAATATTTTATTTTTCTATTCTGATATCTATGTGCATTTCAATGCATGATCTGTTCATTCTTTTTAAATAAATGTATTTTATTTTTATAAAATATTTTTATTTTTAAAAACTTTTTTTTATTGCCTGCTTTTATTTGTGCTCCAAATTTTTTGCATATTAATTAAAAGTATATTCTTAAATTTCTAGAACTTTCAATGTTTTTTTTTTAATTTTGTTAAATTTTTATGTTTTTGATTAGTTGGAGATATTAAACCCTAATTATTTAAGATTTTAATTCAAATTTTAAAAACATAAAATGATGATTTGCATCTTATTTGCTTGGTTTTCTACTTGTGATTTTTGCTTGTTTCTGCATAAATTAAAATTTTATTTATAAATGTATGATTATTTTGGATATTTAAGTAATTGTTAAGTTTTTAATCCCTTTGACCACCTTTTTTTTTTTGCAAATGTTTATATCTTGTTTATTTTTATATTTTCTGTGATATTTATTACTGTAAGAAATGCTTTATTTATGTAATTTTTAAACTTTTAGAAGAGCATAACTGATTGCATAATTTCAATCATAAAATTGTATTATAATCATCTTCATGCTTTCTTAATTTTGCATAGCACATTTGTTTAATATGTTTGATGTAGTTTCTGTTCAATATGCTGGATAATGAAATGCTTATTTATGTGGTAACATTTAGCAAATTGTATTTATATTTAATACTTATTCCTGTAGTGTTTTAATGTACAAAAATTCCTCCGAATGCTGTAAGTGATCTAAAATTTTATTAAATTTAAGTGCTTAGATGTAATTAATTTTTAATGTTTTTATAATTGTATTTAAAGAAACAAGAAGACATTGGAAATGTCGTAGTTTTTTTTTATACTTAAAACAAGTTGCATAGAATAATTATGTCTG
This sequence comes from Argiope aurantia, assembly GCA_026543865.1. Lineage (NCBI taxonomy): Eukaryota > Metazoa > Arthropoda > Arachnida > Araneae > Araneidae > Argiope > Argiope aurantia. Next base: position 113,808 of record JAPMOR010124665.1, on the reverse strand, counting down.
GATTGTGGTTGGAAAGTGCCTGGAATGTTTAACTCGTAATTTCTCTCCTTCCTACCTTCCTCTTTTTAAATCTTTCATGGGAAAAGTGATGTTTTGTCACTATGCAACCTTCTTTCCCCCTTTTCTTCTTTTTAAATACAGTTGAATTCTGAAGAAACATCTTGAAAAGCACATAGAAGACATTGATAGCACCGGTATTTTATAAGAATACATATGTGCGTATCAAGATTAAAACATTTGCAAAGGTGATAAGTGCATTGACATGATTTCCTCATGAGATTTTTTTAAACTCTTCAAATCTACTGTTACTGAACATTTATTTTAGCATTTTATTATTTTAATATTTATATGAGATACTTAATATTTTGATTAAGTATCATTAAATCAACAGTAAATTCCTACTTAATGTAAATAAATAGTTGCACTTTATATTTGTGGGAAAATGACATCTTTTTTTTATCATGTAAGTTGAAGATCTGTCTTTAAAATTCTGAACTTGTAGATTATTATTTTTTACGAGAAATTATCTGTTTAGTCATCCATCGAATGGCTTTGAATGACAAAGTTGATGACAAATGAAGATATTTTAGCTTAAAATATATTAGTTTTGTAAACTGATATGGGACCATGGTTGAGAAAGTTGAAGAAATGTAAATAAAAGCGTGATTATGCAATATGAATTTCAAAGCAAAATTGAAGTAATTTTTTATAAGTATGCAATATTAAGAATGATTTTAAAACACTTAAAGAAATCAAGTGTAATTCATGTCTTTCAATATTATTCCAATATTCATTCTATTATCATTGCAGTTTTTTTAATAAATTTATTTTAGTAAAAAGTGCTGTTGCTTTTTTGATAGCAAGAAAGTCGATTGGAACTGAAAATTGGTGTTTTTTGATTTATATTTTTAATCTTTTCCTTCAAGGTATGATTAAAAAAAATAGTTTAAAGTTTTTTCTTGTGAAATTTGAAATTTTTAAAATACTAGCAGTTTTTTTTTTTTTTTTTTTTTTTTTTTTTTGTGAACAACATCTAGTTTTATTTCAGTTGAATATTAGAATTTGATTGAAAATTTTGATGCCATTTTGTTTTTATTATTTTCAAATGGTTGACAATATCTTATTAAATACTTGTGATGTTTTCTAGGGTATTATTAAACTTGAATGTATTCAGTGTTACCAATTATTCTATAAAAATAAGTGCTGTAATGTATTTAAAATATGTTCTTTAAAATAATGCTAAAACATTCGTTATTTTTATTTCAGTTATTTTTGGAAAAAAATATCTTCTAAAAAGTATATATATATATTGCTAAAATATTATGAAAATATTTTACTCTATGTGCTTGAACTGCTTCCCTTATTATCCTTAGTTATCTCGGATTCATACATATTGCAATTATTTTTTCTTGAAAACTCAGGTGTAGCAAAATTTTTCAGTAGGGTTGGTTTTATCATGTTTCTATTTGGCCTGAAGATTAAAAAGAAACAAAATATTCTAATTTGATTAGTAATTTGCCTAGTTTTGTTGGAGATTTTTGGCATTAGATGGGGAGGGGAAGAGGGGTGTTGATGCATGTTTTGTCCAATTGCATATATGGTAGTTTCTTGAAGTAAGGATAATTACGTTAAAAAGAAGGAAGAAAATGGTGATTGCATATGAAAGGGATTCATTTTTCACATTCTGATTAAGAAGAGTGTACTTATATATTGTGAAATAATTAAATTTTTCATTTGGTGAATATAATTTGGGAAGGTAAATTGATGTGTAAATTATGCTTTTATACCTGCAAAAATAAAAATTAAAAATTCTATTAAAAACTTATATATTATGTTTTGTTTTAGTTTTTTATATTTAATAATGGAATAAAATATGATGATTTTTTACAATTTTTTTTTCCAAATAAATTGGTAAGGGAAGCAGTTAGAAAGTGCACTAGTTATAATTTTATTTCACTTCTTTAAAAGTAAAAATTATTTGACACTTATATTTCTCTAATTTTTAGTTATAACAGGTTGAAAGAAAAATTTACTCACAGCATTTTTAAATATTTATCTATGTGATTAAATTATTTCTTGAAGGTAATTTTTCTTTCCTACTGAAATAGGAATTTTTGAATCCTGTTAAAAGATATCTGACAGAGAAAACATTTTGTTCTTATTTATTCAACTGTCCAAATTTTCTTATAAATTGATCATTGGAATTTTTTTCCCTGAAAATATCTATGCAAACTTATCTGTACTTGATGCATTATGTGTCTTCTTTCTGCTTGCTTCCCACTGTTAACAAGTTAAACTTACTAACATGTGCTTATGATGAATACACTATTTTCTGTACTCAATATTATAACAATAAAGAAAGCCTGCCATTAACTATGTGTATGCTGTCATTTCTTACAGACCTTCATGTATTTTTCTACAACAGCTTACTACTAATGCTTTTAAATGCTTTGTTGTTAGAGCACAATGAATTCACTGTAAAATGCAAGCTTCTGAATTTCTTAACAGAATTATCAATTTTCACAAAAAATTATTTAGAAAATTTTAGAATAACATTCTTTGGTTAAAATTCAAGAAATGTCATTAAAAACATATTGAAACTGTTTCTTGAAATTTTAAGATGTTAGAAGCATGCCTTAATAAATATATTTGAAAATTTCAACTTTGTTTAAAATTGTAGTTTTATAACTAAACACCCATGTTCATTATGCTGTGTAAAGTTAGTTGATGTAAAGAGATTGAATTTTTATTTATTTTGAAATAAAATCTGTAAGGAGAGAAATATTTGCAGAATGCTAAAAATTATTTTAAATTAACAATATAAAATGCAAAGTTTCTAGAAACACATAGAAACTGTTTTTGTAATTTGAGATTGTTTTCATTTTTCTTTAATTTTGCATGCAATTAAACCTTATTTTACTCTTGCAAATTTACTTTCTTTTACCTTTTGTTTTTTTCTCCCTTATTCCCATATTATTAATTTGTAAGGTCTTTCTTTTTCAGTGTCGTTTATTGCTCAATTTTTGAATACTCATCTTATAATTTTTGTATTTATTTATTTCAGTACTTGACACCTTACAGTGTTTTCTATTTTTGAATGAAATTACTTTTGATTTTTGTACTGTCTCAAGTTGACTGTTTTTTTTATTTTATTGTTTATATAACTTATATTTAATAGTTGAAAAATTGTTTTTTTTATATTGAATATTTTTGTTTAATTGCTTTCTGAATTTTTAAAATTTAGTTTAAATAGTATTTTTTAATTCCTCGCTTTTTTAGTTTCGGTTACTACTTGCTGTCTTTCTAATCCTATAAAAAGAAAATTCATCCATGTGGATAAAAATACATGCTTTTAAATCCTTGATTTATGCAGCATCACATGTTTTTGAATATTTTAAATATATTGTAAATAATTCGATTAATTTTAATTAACTTCACAAAATGGTGTTGTCAAGATAATAAGTAAAATTTTGAACTTATTTGAGATTTATTTTATCTTTAGAAAGTTATATTTATTAAATTTTATTTTATTTGCAGTATACTTAAGCTTTTGTTTTAGAGATTTTAAAAACATACAATTAAAAAAAATCTCAGCCCTTTCCCCTACCAAAAAAAAAAAAAAAATGTATATTTGTAATTATTCTCCAATTCTTCTATAACTATGCTATTTTTGATTGAAAATTAAGGTATGAAATATGTTTTAAGGAAATACGTTTGTTAATATGCATCAGTAAAGTAAGTAATAATTATGCATCGAAATAAAATGTTAAAATAAGGCATTAAAAGTTAAATTATATTTCTAGCTATGTAAATACATTTTAAAGATTGCTTTCTACATGACATCCCAATCAGATATTTCTTTTATTGTGATTTTTTTTGTAGATGCATCTATATTTTTTCATGGTTATGATTCTTATAAATTATATATTTCATGTTTAAACTCTTCTTGTTCTTGGAAGTTTCATTATACTTTTATTTGTACTAAAAAGAATAATGAAAAATGTAAATCAACAATTTCTTTTTATTTCCGCTATTTGGATGAAGTTCTAACATTATTTGTCATGCTTCTCCTCATGTTATTTTCTCATGAATTAATTTTAAAAAAAATTAGTGGCCAGTTTATTCTTTTAGGATGGTTGAATACTAATTTTTCTACAGATATTATAAATTAATAAGTATGTAGATTATGTATAAGCTCATATAAATTTCCTTTTGCAAACATTTACTTTTATTATTTTTATATGCTGCTACTAAAATAAGTCACAGTTTTTGATTTCCATAATGCTTATCAATTTCTTGTGTTTTAGCATCAATAACAATGTTATTTGTTGAAATTTAAGAATAAACATATAAGGCTTATAATCAGATTAAATCCTGCTCACATGAAACTTTTTCTCTGTTTTCTGTTTGATAAATTTCAATTGTATAAACTATTATTTTGATGCCTAAATTATTATTTAAGTTATGTAGCTAAGTTATTGTTTGTTTTCAAAACTGATTCCAGTTACTTAAGGATGTAAGCATATAACTTTCATAATTTGAAAAAATATTTTTGATGAATGTTTAACATATTTCTGTATTTCTTTACCTGTTAATTAGGCATTCAAAAATAATAAATATCGCTGGCCTACAATTAAAAATCTATAGAAACTAAAGTAGACAGTTATTACAAATTCAAGGGTGCTAAACAAGATGTGTCAGTATAAGTTGCAATTTGGCTGCAATTTTTAAAATTTCAAAAATGTATGTTCTTGACGTTTAATCCTATATTTTCATTTTGCATTATATATTCACTTTTAATATAATTGTTTCTTATTTTTTTCTACTTCTATTTATAAGTTGGTGTGTTAGGGCATTCCTTTATCAGCCTCTTGTAGTTCAGATAAATAGACACCTTATTTCGATCTAATTGGAGATTAAGTTACTCTGCATTATTCATATCGGCTCTCTTTGTCAAGTCTGACATAGCATAAATGTGAAAGATTTACCATATTTTTTATTCTTTGCTTGATCCATAAGTGGATGGTCTCTTCACCTTACTAATATTTAGAATACAATGCTTAGAAAAATATGTGATTAAAGTTCAAATTTTTGTTACACATTTGAAGAATTCATATTTGCTTTGAAAAACAAAATACCAGCCCATTTATCAAATTCATTGGCAAACTTGTAACCAAACTGTTTAGAGTATACGTTTTGACAATGAGCCCCACCATTATGCTGTAATTATAATGCAAAAGTGGTAGAAAAAAGTGTTTCATAATTTGGTTTTTAAAAATACTTTTTGCTTTCTGTCATTGAATTTTTTTCTGACAGCTGGGGTTCTGTAAGCAAAGAGATGATGAACACTTTATAAAAAGGCATCTTTTGTATGGAGTGGCACTGCCAAGGAAAACAGATTACTACTAGAATGTCACAACTTTGACTATGATATACTTTGAACCACTTAAAATTTATAAAAAAAGAAGGTAGTTAAAACAAGCATTATAATGCAGTTAATATCCAAATTGCATTGTATTACATTTTTCATAATATCTGAACAGTTCATGTTTTAAAGCAGGCTGTATTACCTGATATATAATGTAACCTTAATTGAACAAAAAAGAGATTTGATAACCTGAGCTAATCCAAGGTTTTTGTTGTCATTTTCAAACTCTGCACATCAAAATCACTGAAAATTGGTACGATTCCTTTTTGATATTTGAAGACCAGTGTAATTAGTGCTAAACCATAAATTGATAATTTGTTTTGGTGTATTGTTCTTATTTCCGAGGATATAAATGTAGATGGAAGTTAAATTATTTGAATCCTGAAATATTTATCTTAATTATTTTCTACATGTAAGTTTACTAAGGTATTACTGAAAATTGTCATTGATTATTTTAATCTGAAAGTAACTAACATTGAAACGAGGAAAAATCTGCTAGTGGAGGGGGGAGGGGATATTTGAAAAGAAAATTACCACACTTTGGAAAAATTCAGTTTAATTGAATTTTAAATTTCAAGCTGATATTTAAGATGAAATGTTATCGTGTAATTCTTTCTAACTTTTTATGTAAATGAATGTTATAATTTTTTTTATATTGGAAGTTTCTTTTACTGATTTTACCAAAACAGATAATTTAATTATGATTCAATGATCCTGTTCTTGTTCTTAACAATACACGAGTCTCATCCAGAAAATAAATTTTCATTAAGATCTAAACAAGGGAAGGAGACAAAAAAGAAGAAAGTGCAAGCTTTATTAGAACAGATGAACAATAATTGTTTTACTTTTCAGTGTATTAAGATGCATTCAAATGCAGTTTTTGTATTCTTGGGTAATAGTAATCTGCTGCTTTAATTGGAACTTGTCTTTCATTTTCATGGAACTGCATGGGACTTTAAGTTTTAGTCTATTTAAAAATATTGAATTTCTTAAGAATTTTTTTGGGATTTAAGGAAGGATAGAATTGCTATGAGCAATGTCAGAACTTTAAGATGTGCAGCCAGACTCATTCCAGTGGACTTGTAACAGGCGATGGGATGTATGTTGATGTATAGGTGAATAAGTATTATCAGGTATCAGCTGCTTATCTTTTCCAGCTGGTATAGCTGATGATGAATTCTAATCAATACTATTATAGGTATTCAGAAACTTTTTCATAGATCTGATCTTGTGCCAGGTGGAAGAAGGAATAAGGGTCAACATTTCCGTCTACCGTAACAGTGATATTACTAGTGACAATGAAGTACAAGAGCCATATTTTGTATCTTATCGAGAGAGACAATTCCCTTTCAAAGTTCATAATCTATTGTAGACCACATGAAAAATTTATTTTCTGGATATATTCTGTATATTTAATTACCAGTTTATTTTATTTCATAATATTTTCTTTTTATTCTCTATTGCGTTTAGTAGCTCTTTCACCCTCTGTCTTTGTTTTTATATTCATTTTTAAACTTTTCATGTACTCACTTTTCATACATAATTCTATTTGTTAATATACAAGTCAATTTACTTGGTTTTTGAAATAGTTAAAATTTGAAAAAGAAATAATAATGATAATGATCTATTTAAAAAAATATATAACAAAATTATATTTTATTGTTGTTGGTATAGCTTTAATTAGTGTCTGCAGTTCTAGTTTATGCTTCAAATAGAAGAATTAATATTTCTAGACACAGATTTACAACTTTTTAATTTGAAATTTTAAATACTTTACCAGAATTTCAAGGCATAATTTTATTTCTTATTTTAAATTTTTTTTGCATCATTAAACCATGATTTTTTTTTATATTACTATATTTATAGCTAAACATTGTTTATTTTATAACAAAATTTTAAAACACTCCAAATTTTATTTATTCTTTTTTTTTATGCTTTTTAAAGAGTAAAATAATTTCTCACCAAAATGAATTAAAAAAAAAAAAAAACTCAAGATCTAGTGGGGAAAGATTCAACATCGAATCATTTTAGAATTGTTACAATAAAGGAGTTTCTCAACCTATAAAGATCTTATATCAAACAACTTTACATTAAACAGATAAAGAAATATTTTGTTGATGCATTTGTATAATACTGTTTGTAAAGAAACAAAATTCAAAAAGCAGTTTTAAGTTAATAAATTTTAAATAGGTTTTGCTATTGCTTCTACATTTTTGCAAATGTGAGTTAATTTTAATCCCAAATGCTGTGTTAACCTGAAATTTTTAAGACTTTTAGGACTTACAGTATTCTAGCTTGAACCAATTTAAAAATTATTTTTTCTAAATGTATTGATCTTTGATATGGCTTTTTTATTATGTGTTTGTAATATTGTGAGGCATTCAAAGTTAATTCAGTAAGGCTTTTTTATGACAATAAATTCTGAACCAAAAGTATTTATATTTTCACATTTTGCATCAAAATCACAGCTGGGTTGTTTATTTAAAATATAGTTTTAATCATAATTTGAAGTATTGAGTGAAGTAAAAAGATAGATTCAAATGAATGATCATTTTAATTAGCAAACTTTGAAATTGTTTTAAATACATACGTTGGCTGTGAATTATAGCATTGATCTTAAAAGTATGCCGAAGGTAAGGAAACCACAAATAATATATAGATGTGGAAAATGGGAGATCACATTACATTTTGTCATTTGATGTCTGGAATTAGTTGTAAAAATGGCTGCAGAAATATTTTGTTGCATTTTTGCCTGAGTATTTATATAATCCACTTTCAATTTGTTTTATGAATTTAGAATAATTGACTTTATAGATGGTTTTTTTTTTTTTTTTTTTTTTTTTTTGTGCTGACGTCCAAGTTGTTGAAAATCAAATACCCATGGTTACAGGTGGTTATCAAAATAATGGAAACGCCTTGGATTTATAAAGAATCCTTTACTAGTATGGTGTAGGACCGCCTTTGGCATGTAATACAACTTGGATTCCCCTATTAATCGATTCCTACAATGTTGAATGGTGTTTAGAGGAATGTTGTAGCATTCTTCCTGGAGATATTGGTAAAGTTCTGGGATAGATACTGGTGGAGGATAACGATTCCGTATTGAATGCTCTAAAATAGATTATATCGGTTCAATTATATTCAGGTCGGGTGACTGTGCGGGCCAAGGCAGATGTTTAACTTCATCCTCATGTTCATCAAACCATGATTGAACAAGTCTCGCTGCATTTATAGGTGCATTATCATCCTGCAAAATTCCATCTCTTGCAGGAAACGAAGTTTGCATCATAGAATGGACCTGATCAGCTGAAATTTCTCTATAATTCTCCTACTAGATCCACCTCCATGCTTAATAGTTGGAAGAAGACAATCGCGATCATACGCTTGTGCAGATGTCCTCCAAATGACACCCGTCCTGTTGTAGGGAAAAGTCTGAAACACGATTCATCACCCCATATTAGTTTCTTCCACTTATCAATCGACCAGGTTTTGTGAGTGTGATACTACTGTAGACGATGTTTACCATTAACATCTGTGACAAATGGTTTGGAAATTTATGCTCTGCCATAAATGTTCTGTTTATGAAGGTGTCTTCTAAATGTAATCGCTGACACTGGAGAATTCCTATAGGTATTGAGCTCTGAAAATACTTTTGCGGCAGTTGTTCGCTTTTTAGACATTACAAATTGCACCAATACCCGTCGGTATCTTTCACTGAGCTTCTCTTTCGCCCCACTACTTTGATTTGTCAAGCTTGTCTTGCTGCGCTGTGTGTACGCTGACGTGACTCTAGACACCGTACCTCTAGAAACTCTAAAAAATTGGGGTGTTTTGGTCACACATGCTTCAAATAGAGGGACTCTTACAATTTGACCTTTTTGAAAAACTGAGAGGTCCGACATTTTACGCTTTTGAAAAAAAATCCAAAAATTACAGAACTTCAATAAAGCTAACACCTACTACCAGAATATATACATTGCTATTCATTAAAAAAACTGCTGGCTATTATTATATCTTAATGCTTATGAAGTGCATTTGGAAATGTCGCTTATTCACAGGTGTTTTCATTATTTGGATAACCACCTTTATGTATGTCAGTATCATACTAAATAGCAAGTAATTAATTGTTCCTATATTTGGAAATCAAATCAGTAAAAGAAAAGGGATAAATATACTCTGTTCATATTTTAAAATTTTAAAATAAAGCCTTTCATAATATAAATAAAAATTCCATATACATTAATCAATATTTAATAAATATTTGTAAATAGTAATAAAAGTAATGGCCGTGTCTGTTTTTTTAATATTGTGGCGTGAAGAAGGTATTACTTAATTTCATGTGAATTTCTTGGGAAATTTTGCGCTTTTCCACTTTTTAATGAGATTATTGAATTAAAAATCTGAAGCTCGCTTTAAATTCTGCAGAACAAATAGTTGTTAAATAAACTAAATGATAGCTTAATAGTAATTAATCTCATTTCTAATCTGTTGAGTAATGGGAAATGATAGAGGAAAAGAAACTTCGATGAATTATGTCCATAATTTTATAACTATCTTTGATGCTACTTACCAAGTTCTCATGCAAGGATGTATATTCATATAAACTAATTTAGTGTATATAACTAATATAACTAATTATTTTCATATAACTAATTTAGTGTATCTAATAATGACTGCTTAGCTTTATGCAGGATTTTTCATGACACTGTGGCTGTTATCTTAGTTTTTTTAATGCTCTTTTTTTTCAATCAATTCATTTTTCTGAATGCTTTGTTATAAAAGCATTTAGGTGACTTATAAACATTTTGAATAATGAGAAATGTGTTATTTTGTCTAAACTAGATATGTTTTATCATAAAGCTGTTTTAGAAATTTTCTCTATAAGCTTATAATAATTTTTAACGATTGCATAATGTAGATTTTTTTCATGGATCTATAGTACAATTATTGTTTTTTCTTATAAATTTGTAATATGACATCCTCTTAGTTACATTGTCTTTTGTTCTCAATATAATTCAAGCTTTATGATTAATTTAAAAAATGAGTGGGTGATTAGAGTTCAGTCTTCATTTGCAATGTTTATTTTTATAAACCCTGTAATATTATTTTTGAAAGTACCCTGTATTATTATCTTACTAAATTGCAAGAAATGTACTATCAAAATGCTTTGAAATGGGTAATTTACAGTTGCAAACATAATCTGTGTTTTTTTATATTTTATCAGAATTTAATGTCATTTTCAAGAAAATGGAAATATTTACTAAACATTTTAAGGAAACTACAATTGTGTATGTCATTTAGAAAGTGGTCATGCTGTTTTCAGTAATTTTTTTTTTAAAAAAAACTTCTATTTTGGGTAAAAAATGTATATATAAACTTTTTTATCTTAATGTATGCAAAATGTTATAATAATCGAACTTTGTTATTGTATTCTTTTATAATTTTGAATCATATTTTTAAAAATATCCTAATGCAAATGTAAGGATGCAAATTACTATTCAACTCTTTAGATTTTTTTTTTTACTGCAAAAATATGATGGAAAATTGAAGATGAAAGTAGAAATTATTTTTAAAAAAAATGTGGTTGTAATTTATCATTTTTTCTAGAAATTTTGTTGATTATTATGAGTGAACTTGAATTTTCATTAGTTCTTGGAAATGTATTGTATGGTCCAAGACCTAATTTTCATTAGATCTTGGAAATGTAAATTTGTTTTTGAGCTGAGTATTTGCATTAGATCTACACTTTCACAAACCTACTGCAAAATTCTATTTTCATTTTTTTTCCTCTCAATTTTTTATGGTGTAGTCAAAAGGGTCCTGTATAAAATATACTGTAGTACAAAATTATATATTTTTCATATTCTTAAGTACATTTTGATAAATTGAATTTAATATATTAAGAATGCCTTAAATTTACATTCACATGAACCATTGTCTATTTATTGAATCATAAATTCATTTTTCAATATTTGTAATGAGAATTAATCATATTGCTGTTCTTATAAAATTCTTTTTGTTTTTAGGCACAGCCAATAACACCTGAACTTGTAACTAAACTACTGGGAAATCGTGTGGCTGTTAGTCCTATAGTTACAGTTGAACCCCGAAGAAGAAAGTTTCACAAGCCTATTACTTTAACTATTCCTGTCCCCCAGGCTGCAACTAAAGGGATGATAAATCAATATAGTGGTGATGCTCCTACCCTGAGGTTACTGTGCAGTATAACAGGTAGTACTAAGACAGGTTTGTCTCCTTTCTGTCTGCTTTTGCTCTATAGCCAACAGTAGACTCTTGAGTATTGTAGTAATAAAATGTGTAGTTTACTTAAATTACAATGTAGATTTATAACACAGTTTCAAGCATTTGAAAAAGTAATACAATTTCATATACAAGACATGAAAAAATAAAATATATAAATAAAATAAAAAAAGACAGAAAATGTTTATTTAAAGATTGTAATGTGTATCAAATCAATCATATAAATTGAATAATTTTCATCATAAAATGCATGGTCTGAAGTAAAACAAAAACAGTAGTGCTTATTGGAAGACCTGTTTCAGAAATCTTAATACACCATTCTCATGAATGATTTCTTTTTTTAAAAATTATTAGTATTTCTCTACAAAATGCAGACAGATATTTTCTAAGAGATCTAACTATTTACACCCTTGTCCTTTTTTACCAATTGATTAATATGCTTTCCCAGATTATTCAGTTTACCTCAGAACATAACAAAAATATATAAATTAGGTTAATAACAATAACAAGTAATTCTTGCAATTTTACTTGGTAAAATAAACTTTTATAGTGAAATATTTATGCTTTAATCAACCTTTTTCATTATATATTATTACTTAAAATACCTTGCATACAGTCTATTAAATTTTTAGATAATGAGTTGAGCAAAATATCTGTATTATTGTATGCATAGGCATTTTTTTGGAAATATAAGAATCACTTACAATTACTTGGACACAGCCTAGACACCTCAGTTGACATTTGCATGCATGATGTAACTTTCATAACTGATGTTTTAAAAAGTACTTGCAGTTTCACATTTTATTTCAAAGTATGCTTTGAATTAAAAAAAAAAAAAAGAGGGGGATGTTTTGTTTTGTAGTATGCGTGTTCAACTTATTCAGTGTAGTAAAATAGCTTTCCATATTTTTAAAAGAACCTACATATGGGTTTGAAACATTCATTATATGATGTCTTTGCTTTCTGGATCATGGATTCATATAAATCACAAAAACTTTTAGAATAGGGGATTTGATTCTGTCCAATTTAAGTGTTTGCTAGTCATGTTAATTGTTTATTTATATTTTTTAAATATTTTAGTCACTCTTATTTTTGAAATAACTTTTTGATTTCAAGAGTAATTTGAATGAGTAATCTTCTTCCTGAAATTGTGATTTTAATGGAGAAACCTCCTTCTAGAGTTCCTTGTTAGAAATGAAGTAAGTGTAGATACTTGATTATTCTGCTGTGGTGCTTTTTTAAAAACATCTATCTGAAGTACAAGGATACATTAATTTTTTTCTAACTTAAAATAATGAATAATTTTTTTCCAATTTTCAATAATTCATAATTTTGTGACAAACCTTAACATCTTAACTAATAATCACTTGCAAAAAAAAAAAAAAAAAAAAAAAAAAAAGACAAACAGCAATTAATATGCATTGAGTTTTTAAATTTGGAAATTGGATAATATCCAGCATTTCCAGAATGCTTTTAAAGAACATTATGTCACTAATTTATTTAAGAAATATACTTTAAAGAATATAATTTATTATTGGTATAAAACTTAATGCCTACTTTCTACTTATATTCATGCTTTTAATATCCTTCTGTAGTAACAGAAATGTAATTCACTCAAAATTATTTGTAATCAATTATAAGGTCTAATTTAATTTTAAAATAAAATCTAATGTAAAATAAAAATATAAAGCAGATATTTGAAACATAGCTTAATTCTGTCATGCTATTTATTAGAGTTTATCTTACTGAATTTTAAATGTTCTGCTCAAGAGTTTACAGTTTCTTTCTTTTTTACCTACATTCATCTGATGTCTGTTAAAATATTCATAAAATTTTTTTGGTTCAAAAATGTTTAAATATAAATATTTTTGAAAATAAATATCAAATTAATACAAATTGTTTGATGTAGGTAAAGTTTTCTGTTTTCTTATTTGTAGTCTTTCTTGGCTTCTGACTATTTGTTTCTTTTATGTTATATATGCTTCATTTCTACTTTGCTGCTTGCTCTATGCTTTCTTCATCAGTGTAAATACTTATTTGTTCATTAAAAATGCATACTGTTTTTTAAATGTATATTTAATGATATAAGTTGTGATTTAAATTGTTGAATATATTGCTGTTATTTTATGTTTATATATTTAATGTCATTATTAACTTTTTATGGTAACTTATAGACAATTAGTTATGTTAGTTTTCCTTTTCTCCCCCATCTGAACTTTAAAATTATTACAAAGATAGCAATTTGTGTTTAAATAAAGGTAAATAAAGAAAACAGCTCAATCAAACTCTAGAGCATAAAGAAAGTTTTATATTGTTGTTGCATTATCAAATATTAGATGTATGTATGGTTCTCAAGATTAATTGATCTTATAAAAGGTAAAGGGAACTTTATATTACTGTTTCTTGCTTTTTGTCATTATATCAATGCATATATGTAATTTAAAATTGCAAATATATTTGAAGTAATTGTTAGCTGTTGAATATTATTCAAAATTATGAGTTGACTTTCCACAACTCTATGGAAACTACCAATAGCTACCTTATTTATATTTCTATGTAACCCTATATTTGATATGAAAACATTTTTTTATTGTGATTTTTGTTGAACATTGTAGTTTTTATTAATTTTTTTTCTAAGGGGCTCTTTATTGGAAAATATCTAGCTTTTTCATCTAATAGTTATATTAAAGTTAAGAAGTATGGTTGCATAAGAAATTTAATAGGACTGTTTATATTCATGTGGATTGGTGTTTCTTGCCAAATTCCCTTGTGTCGTGGTATATAGGAAATATTTTTTACCAAAAACTCATTATTTATTCCTATCAGTTGATGAGTAAATAATGTCAAAGATTGGGATAAATATTTTCCATTTATCCCAACATTGATAATGAATTTTCTGAAATCACTATTGAAGCATTTAAGAATAAAATTTAATTGCTTTTTTCCCTCTGTCTTTCTGAATTCTGAAGAATCGCCTCTCATTAAGGACCTTTTTATAGACCGAAGTATCCTGTAACTCTATTGTTAATTTTGACACTTTTTTTCTGATAATTTATTTTTTTAAAGCTTAGTTTTCTAATATAAATAAAGATATCAGTTAATAAAGGTCTGCATTATTGAGATTTTACAATATCTTTATTTTTATTTTAATTCTAACCTTTAGAGCATACACTTATGTCTAGAGCATTAATCATAAATTGACAATTTATTAATATTGCACAAGTTTGAAAAGCTCTCAACATTGTTTTGTTCAAAACTTTAAAGTACTATTAATTAAAATGATAGAATTGTTTAGTAGTATGAGAGAAATTTTAGATTTCTTTAACATTAATTAAAGTTTAAGTATAATATTGGATTTCAATTGTATTTTTATTTTGTGATTATCATATTATATTTGTTATTTTATATTTGCATATTAATTTAAAATGAATTTCTGTAGCATTCAGCCAAAGTGCTTTTGAATGGACATATTAAATGTTTAAATAGTTTGCCTGACTGCTTTTTAAATGTTTTGTGTATTAAAACATTTAAGAAGAGTTAGAGAAGAAAGTATTTTTGATTCTTGTTTGTTTCTATTCATTTAAAATTGGGTGTCTTATAAATATAGATAAAATTTTAAAATGCAGTTTGTTACATAAATGGTGTCTGTATGTGAATTTCTTGCTTTGCATTTTATTAAGGTGGAACCACTAAAGCCCAATGGGAAGACGTTACTGGTTCAACTCCCCTGACATTTGTGAACGACTGTGTTTCTTTTACAACCACTGTATCAGCGAGGTATGTTATTTAAATAAAACTTTAAAACCAATCTATTTAAATTATTTTGTAATTCATTCTTTTCGTGTGAAAAGACGACTGAAAATATATCAGGTTGAATTAGGAGTTGTATAAATGCTTGTCCATTTTATCTAAAAACTGAATAGCAGTTCAGCTCTATTCTTAGAAATAAAAATATAAAATCACTTAAATTTTAATTCTTTTAATCAGTAAGTATTTGCTTATTAAATGTTTTTTAAAAGTCTGAAAATTTTTTGAAACTGCATTTCTTTCTGTAACAAGAAAATTATGTTTTATTTATGTAATTTATTTAATTATTATATATATAATATAATATAATAAAATTTACACCAGCTTGGGGAAAAAAAGCTATTTTATTAAGTATTATGTTGTTTCCATCATCCTTCATCTATATAGGAAATACACAATTGCACAAGAAATCTGCTCATAGCAAACTACATAGAAAAAAAAAAAATGAAAAATCATTAGTTAGGTAGAATGCATTACTGATTCTAATTTATTGATTTAATAAAGTCTGATTTAGATGACCTTTATGAATTAAGGCGCTTTAATTCTGTATTATGAATATTGAGCTTGTCAATAAGCATCTTTTAAACAAGATTGTGGAATTTAGAGAACTAGCTACCTAATTCTGTGCAAGAAGCATATTTTAATGATCCATATTCCAGTAATGGATTACATGCACAAGATCTTTGTACACTTTCAGCAAAGAATTTATAAAAAGTTCCTGCTACAAAATTTTCATAAAGTGGAAATGACTGGTTTAGAAGTAAATGGGCTAAAATCATACATAGTTCACCACTCCAAATGTACAAGATCAGAATTTCTCACCATATAGCCTGAAGAATTCTTATGAAAACATTGCACCTTTGTGTGTGTAAAAATTTCTGCACTTGATTGCTTTCAAGTCCCATTTCTAGCATCAGTGTTACTCTGCAATATGATGTGCATACTATGGAGGGGGGGGGAGAGAAAAGAAATAAAAAAAATCAGATTATGCGTCAAACTCGCAGAATAGTGTAGAGCTGCTTTGAAATAGATTTTCAATACTCCCATTACACTGGGCCATTTTATTATACCCACTCTTTTTTCTTTTTATCTGATCAGTTGGAGGCTGGTACTTATTGTTTCTGGAGTAAAATATACCTCAACTTTTTGTGTGTTTATTTATTTTGTTTCAAGTATTAAAGATTGATAGCCTATTTCATCAGTACATTTGACCTCAGAGTATTATTTGTCCTTGTAGTGTGTCATATTTGTTCATTTCACATTTAGCTCATCATTGTTTGTGACTCTCTTCTTAAATATTTGACTAACAGTGGATCAGAAAAGATAGTCCTGTTGTTTGATCTGATCTTTCTCTGTTTACTATACTTTGGTTACTTTTTCTAGAAATATCAAAATATTGTTAGATATCTCTCTTTTTGAAAATTTTTTGTTTGAATTACAGTACTCTTCTGTTGAAGTACTTTTGGTTGTTTCTGTGCAGGAATTTTTGGTATATTTGGAAAATTCTGCTCTGCAAGGGATAGGATTTCTGTGTCATAGATTGTGAATAACATTTTGAAAATGTTTTATGTTTCTGTTTTTGCAATTTTTCATTAAACTTCTTGAGTACATGAATTCTGTTTTCATTTGTGATATTTTTGTCTACTTGCTGTTTGAATAGTTCCATCCCTTCACGTAGCAATGCAGTGTTTTGTAGAGGGATAGAATTATGATGCGATGATTGATTTAAAAAAAAAGCCTTTTAATTATATTTAATATGAAACTTTTAAAAGTATTAGCTTAATTTCGTAGTAAAATTTAATTTGTGTACAAGTTTAAGTGCTTTATTGTTAAATGTGCAAAACTTGATTAATTCTATTTTCTTTTATGCAAACTATTTGTAAAAGAAAAGGTAGAAAATTCTATAATGTGCATTAAAATCTGTTTTTGGAAAGTGGTGAATACTTGAAAACTGTAAATAACCTTTACTAAATTCAGATTATTCATATTAAAGGTTAGCATAGAGTATTGTTTTTACTAACAAATATAGTAATTTAGAAAATATTTGGAATAATATTTTATTATTTTTATTTTCTAATGTTTGTAAAGTCATGTATTTACAAATGTTTTGCCTTTGCTTATAAACTGTTTTTCAAAAAAGATTTCTGAAATAATAAATGAAATATATTTTTTATTTCTACAGATTTTGGCTTATGGATTGTCGCCAAGTAAACGAAGCAACTAAGTTTGCTACCGAACTTTACCGTGAAGCCATTCATGTTCCCTTTATGGCAAAGTTCGTGGTGTTTGCAAAAAGACGTGATCCTTTAGAAGCCCAATTACGAGTATTTTGCATGACGGATGATAAAGAAGATAAAACTCTTGAATCTCAGGAACACTTCACAGAAGTAGCAAAAAGTAGAGATGTGGAGGTATGCAATGTATCTTTTTCAAACTTAGATTGGCTTGGATAATTTTGTTTATAAATGAAAGACAGAAAATGTATATTTACATATTTAATGCTAATAGTAATTTTTATTTTTACTTTCATATAAGCTTTTACTATGAACTGTTTAATCTTTATTTCACTGTTTTACAATCAAATGCAAAGTGATTAGTTAGAATTCAAATCATACATTTTTCAAAAATTATAAGTTTTCTGAACAATAATCAGAAAGTTTGGTTATCTAGGAAATAATAAATTTTATATTTTCAATCATTATTGTCGCTCGTTTTTAAAAAATTGGAAGAAAAAAATTTTGAAGAAATCATTCTGTGTAGTTTAACAATAGTTGTATAATTAGTTTATGTAGAATATTGTGACTTGCCAATGTTAAAAATTTTTATGTAGATAATTCATGTAGTGATAACAAAATTACTTAACTAACCATTTATTCATTTTTATGTTGTTAGTGTATAATTCCTTCTTATTGAAATTAGTGTATACCTATATATAAATTTTTGAAACAAAAAGCTGTATAGGAAATTAAATATTTATTTATAAATTTGAGTAATGATAATAGTTAGTAATGTATGTTCTTACTTAGGTTTTGGAAGGAAAGCTGCAATACCTTGAATTTGCTGGTAATCTTGTCCCAGTCACGAAGTCAGGAGAGCAGTTAAGTTTCACATTCCAAGCCTTCAGAGAAAACAGATTACCATTCACAATTCGCGTAAAAGACACACATCAAGAACCCATGGGAAGGGTGGCATTTATGCGAGAACCAAGAGTTGGCCGTGGAGAACCTCCTCAGACACCTATTTGTAATCTTAACATAGTATTACCAGAGGTAATAGTTGTACTTATGTTTTCAAAACATTATTATGAATTTTCGATCATTTGATTTAAATGCCTTTTTGAAAAGCCTTTTCTTTTGTATCTTCATCTTTTAGTTAAAAAAAAAAGTGATTTTTTTTCTTTTCTTAACATCCATTGAATTTTAAACCATATTAATACAGTTTGTCATATTTTATTAATATGGTATTTTATAGCTTTTATGTATAAAATTTGTATTATTTCTTAGGGTATTATTTAAGCTTATAGTGTAAAATCATTGATATTATTCTATTTTAATAATGTTAAAAAAAAGCTACAGGTCATATCGTATTTAATTGCCTAATTCTGATACTCTCAAGTTCATTTTAATTTTCCACTTTTTTCAGATTGTGAATTATTATTTTATTAATAAATTAGTGTGTTATATGTTGTTAGATATCTTATAATTCATTTATTAATTCCTTGTAGCCGGATCTCACACCTGTATCAGAATTAGTAACATTAGAGAAGAAATATGGATTCGTTCAAGAAACAAGTTTAGGTCAGTAATATATTTAATACATTATGGAAATTTTATTAGTGTGATTTTGCTGTTTCTTTTTTCTTAAAAGGATTAGTCTGTTTTTAAAAAAGCACAGTGTATAATAATTTGTTTAATTTCATCATCTTTGAAGACAGTTTAGAGTTTCTCTCTCTCTCTTCTGTAGATCAATATTTTGAATTGACAAAATGTTCTTGTTGATTGAAAATTGCCTACTTAATGAAAGTGCTTATTTTAATATCTATATGCAAGTAGTGAAATTATTTAATTTTTTTAGAAACAAATATCTAATATTTTTCTTTATCCAAATTGTAAATTATATGACAAATTATTAGAAAGAGAAAATTATGAAATTACACTTTTTTATTGTATTTATATAAAGTAATAGACAATGGGAAAATTGACTGATAATTATTTTACAGCCATCATTGCAACAGACTAAATGAATTATCAAGATTGCAGTCTTTTAAGATATTTGATTCAAGAAGATCTATGATTTTTTTTTGTACTTAACTACGTAAATAAATATAAACATATCTTTACTTTAAAACAAAGAAAATGACGTTTTTCTTCTGAAATTTTTCTGATTTTTTCTGAAATTTATCATTGTTTTTATTTTCTGAATGATATTGATGATGTTTGTTTCTTCGTATTTACATGAAATATCTATGCATTTGGATAATTGGGATTTTTTTTTTTCACAGCAAAACCTGAACTTATACACAGAGCTGATTTACGACTTTCAGACATTGCTAAAGAATTGGGAAATGACTGGATTCCTCTTGCGTTACAGCTTGATCTACCAGAATCTGATATCAATTCAATTAGATCTGAAAATCCAAATGATACAACCCAACAGGCACTTGTAATGTTAAGGCACTGGCTGCATAAGTCTGGAAGCAAAGCTACTGGTACGTTGCTTTATCATTTTTCTCTTTTAAGTGTATGCTGTTGTTTTGCAAATTTAAAAGGAAATATTTTGTATAATTATGGGCTCAGCTTCATAATGGAAAATTATGGAATAATTTATTCATAATTGTCTTAGAAATAAATTGATTAGAATATTTCAGTAAGAAATAAATGTAAGAATTTTATTGCTTTGTTTCACAAAGTTTTCAAATTTTTTTAATTAATAAACATTTTATGGTAACACAAATAATTGTTAGTAAAAAATCATAACATAATCTTAAATTAAGATTTCTATAGAAATTATTCAAAAATAAATACACTTAACTGATAATAACACTGAGATTTTTTTTATTTTTGTATTCAGGAAATATGTAAAATACTGCTAGTTTAATAAATATATTTTGTATATGTATATTTGTAAAAAGTAAAATAATTATTTATGTACATTCTGTGTATATTTAAATGGAGAAATATTTGTCCAACCATTGAAATCTTTATTCAAGTATTTAATTTATTAGAATGTTGCCTATACTATTTTCACATTATTCTTATTAAAGAAATCTGTGAAAATCTTTGTTTTTAACTTAAATAAAGGCTTTAAAAATATAAAAAATTATTAAACCATGATTAGTTTGTGTCGACTGTAAATCAAATATTTATTTTCATTAACTGCACAGTTTTAATATTCTTTTGATTAAATTGGTATTTTGTATTTAACATAAATATTCTTTTTATTATTAATTAATATTTTGGTATTAATTTTAATATTTCTTTTTTCAATTTATTGCAGGAAACTTGCTAGAAAAAGGACTAAGAAAAATCAACAGAGAAGATATTGTTAATCAGTGTATGTTTAATGTTGAACTGGTAACAGATGATGTAGAAAAGGCAGTTGCTAAAGTACATTTAGATCAATCAGGTAAAAGGTGTTTTGATAAAATGCTTTTTTTGTTGTAGTTTAGAAAACTAACTTAAAATTATTAAGGCATTATAATATAAATTAATGATTGTGCATTTTATTTTGTAGTTAATTTTTATTAACCTTTTTAATGAATATTAGTAATGGTTCTATTAGTAGAAGATATTGTACAACATCTATGCGATGGTGTTTCTTATTTTGAATGCCATTTAGTTACTTAAAGATATTGGAGTAATAATGTTGGTGTTTTTGCATTATTAGAGGGGGAAAAATTATGCTATTAATAACTATATTTTTTGGTGAATTATTTTTTTGTAATAGAAACAATGTAAATTTCTGTTACAATTATATTCTATTATTAATAAGTAAAAAATAAATTTAATTTATTGACCCATATTTTATTTGAAATATTCATCAATTCTGCAATGAAAATGATATTGTTATTTTTATCTTTATGTAATATTATTCTAATAATCAAGTAGATTTAATCTGGCTGGAAACAAATTTATCTATAAATAAGCTGCAATTAATGTATTAATTATACTTAAATAATTTGTATTGTTTTAATTTATAGTAAATTTTTGTATAATTAAAATTTTATGTGACGAATTAAAATATTAAAATTCATATAGATAATCAAAAGTCAAAACTTTAACATTTTATTGCTGTATTTTTTGGTTAGATAAATCTAGTATTCTCTTGAGACATATTCTTCATCATGTATGTTTTAGTATTAATCATATAATTACAAAATTTGCAGAAAAATATTGAAATTTATTTATGATGCTCTTTAAATAAAAGTTTTGAACAAAATTATGAAATGATTAGTTTAATCAATGGATAACTCTTATCACCACACAATCATAGCAATACATTTGTTAAAAGTGATATTTCATTAGCACAAAATGCTCACCATTATTGTTGCAATATCTTCATAAAATTGTACAGCATTCAGAATTTGCTTGGAAATATTGTACCACGTCTTGTTTACAAAGTACTTGTTGTCGATAATCAAAGTATTTTGTTTCGTAGTCTTTTTCAGTTTACTTATTAACTATAAAATCAAATACCCTTTTAATAATTTCAACCTGTTTTTTCCATTCTTGTTTGAAAACATAAATAAATAATAAAATATTTTTTATATTATAATAAAAATCTATATTTAGGAACTATCTATTAAAGAAGAAATAAATGAACTTCTTTTTTGAATAAAGAGTTTAAACTTATTTATTAGAGTTTAAACTATTTTATTTAGAGTTTAATATAAAGAATTTACGTTTTTAAATTTAATTTTCATCTTAATTTAAAACACATTGAAGACTCTAGCTTAATATTTTATATTCTATTTCAATAAATGAAATCTTTTTTTCTTTTATAAGGATTTGATACATTTAAAGAAGAATTAGGTTCGTCGAGAGATGCTTCATTAAGAAGGGATGCATCTCTTAATGGAACTTTTGATGAACAAGATATCATGAAGGTAAAAATTAATCACATTTTTTAAATCACAATTTTATTTTATGGGCTTTCTTTTAATTGAATTTTAAAACTCAAGATTTTTATGTCATTTTGTTTTGTTAAATTGCGAATTTTTACCTTTTCTGTTATAATCGAAAATATTAACAGTTAGAGTGCTTTTTCTTCCCAATTAGATTAATTTCCCAATACCATTTATATTTTTTCATTTATTATCTATTATTATTACAACATTTTTACAGGAAGCTGAATCTGCTGCAGAAACAAGTAGTGAAAGCTCTGATAAGGAAGGTCATTTCAGATCTGAAATAAGACATTCAGGTAAACATGAAATATCATGATTATAAAGACATTATTAACAGCAATTTACCTCATAATTTAAATAATGCTGTGGAATGAAATCTTGATTAGAGAATGTGTTTTTATTTTTCAGACAAAGCTTCTAAAAGAACTGCTGAAGCTATTTCTCACTCTGCTAATAAGAGTAAGTTTCAAAAGCATTTCCTTTATTTTATGATTGAATAAAGCATTCAAATGATGGTGGTGATAGTGTTGTCTGTGTAGAATGAATGTCTCTGAAAAATAAACTTTTTATTGTTGATTTAACCCTTAGTAGCCTGATTTACGAAAGTGATTTATTTTTAATATTACTGTGTTTGCTTGAGGGTCTAGATGAAGGGAAAAATAGCCAAAGAATTAGTAGGTAGGTTTTATGTAGGGCGGAATGCCTGAAGTATCAAAATTGATACTCACAAAAATAGCACTAGTTTCTTCAAGTAAAACATGCACTCGCAAAAAATAATTATATCATAGCGAAAATAATATATTCACTTACCTCAAAAGTATTTATATTCTTCAGAAAAAGAAAATGTATCAAATTTGTATTCAACAAAATTTTTAGTAAAATGTGTTTACTTGTTCACTTTGCCGTGCAAGTAATATGTCATAGATAAAATAAAACAATAATGACATTTGATTTTTTAAAAAATTTCGTTGGAAAGAATATTATACAACAGTAAAATACGTACAGCCAACCTATAAAAAAAAAACTAATACTAATGGGAACATTCGGTTTAAAAGATTGGTATCAAAATTGAAACTCTAGGTCATTAAGGGTTAAGCATTTGTTTCAAATAATAAAATAGCTTTTATTGATATGAATCTACAAACATTTTAATTTAAACTCTGTAATAAGTATTTCAGGCAAAATTATTGAACTATAAGTTAAAAAGTTAATTTACTTTACAGTATGAAATTGCATGCAGTGTATGTGAATCAAATAAGATATTATTGCTATTCAGATGAGTTTGATATTGTTAATTTAAATATTATATGATAAATTTTTAATCAGATTAGAAATTTGGATATAAAAAAATTGAATTTTATGCATAATACTTACATGAAAGGTTTTATTTTAAAGTAATATATTGTTTAAAAAATTAATTCATTTTATTTGATAAGAATAAAAGTTTTAAACTATTTTTCTTTCATTCAAGAACTCCATCCTCCTCCATAGAACTGATATTTATATTTTGTAATATATTTTTCAAGAGAGAAAAAACATGTTAGCTCTTCAAAACATAAACTACTGTACTTTTTGTAAAGATTATAATTTAGGTTGTATAGATTAACATGTTCTTAACATAGATTAACATGTTGTTGTTTACTATGATTTCAAATAAAAAGTATTTTATATAGGTTTTGAAGAAGGTCCAGAGACACTTGTACAAAATATTCCTTCAGCTTTATCTGAAACTTGTCCTCAAAATATAAGCAATGGCCAAGTTTCAGATGCTAGTGTTCATGAAGATGATAAATCAGAACTAACAGCAGCAACTTTGTCTAGTGAAGCAACCGCTGAGATGGAAGTATCTTCATTAGAAGATAAATCTCAAACTGAAACTCACGTGGAAAAGAAAGGTGATTATATAAATTAAAATTATTCATTCCTCCCATCCTTTCAAAATTAAATAAAACATAACTGTACAGCCTTGTATTAAATAAATGTCTTACCTTAAGTTTATAGGCTAAATGTAATTACAAAATTACATTTAAAATGGAAATTTTGACAAATAAAAGGAAATGTGTGTTCATCTGCCTTTTATAATCTATAAAAAAAAATATGTATTCTCCTGTTTAATTGCTTAATACATTGTCCTTCCTTATTATTTCAACAAGGAATGGTAAATTAGATAAAGGAATGAAACTATCTAGTGTGTGATTAGAAGAGAGATGGCAAAGATAAAAAGGCAGTGGTTTTTTTTTTCCCTTTTTTTCCCTCCCTGATCATTTTCAGCTCCTAAAAATGGGAAAAAACAAATATATTTTTAAACCGAAATTGCTGCTAAGTTTGCCAACTTTTAAATGTGAAAAAAGAATGTTGATTCACCTTCTAAACCACCTATAAGGTAAAAGATAAAAAAACTGTAATATTTTTTATTATAATCATTTTCACTTGCAAAAGAAAACATTTTAATGTCAAAATTGCTTGGCAGTTTTGAAGTACACGTTCTTCTCTTACTTTGCTGCATTATTGTTCTTTCTTTCTGCCCTTAATAAACAGAGAAGGCTTGGCAAACTCCCAGATTTATCTAATCCTGTTAGAGGAAACCCTAAAAGGCTAAAAAAAAATTTTTTTTTACCTTGTCACTTATTTGCTGTAACTCTTCACTTCTTTAACTTCAGTTACATGCTCCTCTTACTGTGCTTAAAGATTACGATTACATCGATTGGTAAAATTTATTTCAAATTTTTATTCTGAAATTATTTATTCTGCAATTTTTATTCTAATAATTCTTTTTTGTTACATTTAGTAATTTATTTTAATTTAATCTGATTTTAATTTAAGATAATAGATCTGGTAATCTTAAACAAAGCAATTAGAAGCTTAAGAAACATTAAATTTCTTTTATTATTAATCAAAAAGTAAAAAAAATAGTTTTAAGTTTATATATATTTTATATAAATATGAAAATATGACAATTTAAAGTAGTGCAATCTGTAAAAGATGATTTGCTTTACATTAATGTTCTAATTTATTTATAACAACATTTTTTTATACTTGTTCTGCCTAACTTTAATTACTTGCAAAATGATGTTTCATGCTGTTTGTCTTCAATTATGTCCAAAATGTGTTCTTTATTGTTTTCTGTTTTCAAACTAAACAGGAAGGAAATACAATATGTTTTAGATGTAAATTAATTGAAAAAATGCTAATGTACACTTATTTAATGCAAAAGGCTGAACAGTTCTTTTTTTAAATCAGGTTCTATTCATCTAATCTTGAAAATTCTATTCTATTTATTAATATATTTTATTGTTAGGTACTTTTGCATGCTTTTTATTTTTATGCCTGTTAGACACAAGGTTTAATCCAGTATTCTTTCACCTTTATTTTATACTAACTTTGTTATTCCTTGATAATTTCTAAACTTATTATTAACCGAAAAGTAAAAATTAGTTAATTTTCAGCTGAATTTTGGAGTAAAAGATTGTGATCAAAGTTAATTTAAAAATGACACACAATTAAATATTATATTTAAACATGTACTGATGTTTTATTATTTTAAGGGGAAAATACAATATTCTTTATTTAAAGGTTTATTATATATTATTTTTATTTTAGTATGACAGATTTTAATATTTGATTACAGCCTTTTTATTTATACATAAATTTGAAGTATAAATCTTTGAAGGATTCATTTATTTATTTGTTTTTGTAAAACTGTTTTGTTTCGTAGCAAATTGATCAAATATGAGGATTTGCACATTTGAAAGCTTTATTATAAAATTATTTGCATGAATTTTATTTTTAGATTAATATAATATGGTTTTATATTTTGCCATAACTCCATGCCTTTTATTTGATACTTCAAGATTTTTGAGACATTGTATTCTTAAATTTTTGCAGATTATTAATCCATTTCAATGAATGGTATTAAATCATAAATCATGCATGTTACAAGAAATTCATTGCTATCTTATTAAAAAACAATTTTTATGTCATTATCTAATTCTTTTCATAAAATTGTTGAGTGTCTGATGGAACTTTTTTGGATTTATGCAATTAAAGTGGATTTATATAATGTTTATGAAAGAATTAACAGAACTGTTTAAAAAGTAGGCACATTATTATCGTACCATTCAGGTAGAATTTTTTAAACATAATTCTTATGATTCTCTTATCACTAAATCAAATTCAACTTTCAAGTCTTTCAGCATTTTAAGAGTATATGCATAGCATTCTAGATGTAGATGCATAGGTATATACATTTTAAGAGTACACACATATCATAATAGGTGTAAGGATGTTTTTGTAAATCAACATTTGAATTTATTTTTATTTTTGTCACACAAATACAAAGAATTAGTAATTTTATATATTACTATAATGACTTGGGAACATTCAGCTATAAAACGACATTGATTTAACATTTTCTTTTTGGTATGAAAAAATTTTGCGTTTTTAGATTTTGTAGTGAAATTTATAGCTTGTTCATTGCTAATCGTCTTGCATGGTGTGTCAAGGTTTAAATAATTTGCATGGTGTGCTCCCAAACTGTCCGCCACATCCAGCCCTGCCTCTTCTAGAAAGTTTCTGCCTGAGTGATTCTAACAGCAATAGCCAAAGACTATTTATTAGCCATTACTTACTGGAAATATATCAATTTTTTAGAATTCTTCCGGAAGACTAAATTCCAAAGACAGGCTCCAGGATCTCTGTCTGAATGTTACAATGGACGCAGGATGACTTTTACTGATATAAAATCAATGAAAG
Source organism: Argiope aurantia (assembly GCA_026543865.1). NCBI lineage: Eukaryota > Metazoa > Arthropoda > Arachnida > Araneae > Araneidae > Argiope > Argiope aurantia. Next base: position 86,434 of record JAPMOR010124665.1, on the reverse strand, counting down.
AGAGTAAAAGAAGTAGTACTTTAGAAACAAATAAACGAAAGGTAGCATTTTCTGTCAATCCTTGGACAATGACAGCTCCAGCATCAGGACGAAAGAAAAGAATAATCACTAGACGAAATTCTTGGCCTCCAGATTCTCCACGAAAATTAAATCCTAGGAGGAAATATCAACAGCGTTTCAGACATCGAGATTTTCCTGAACCTTTCTGGACTGATACATATGAATGGTTAATAATGCAATATTCTCCCGAACAAATAAAATCTGCTCCTTTGGCAAAATTAACAGAATTCGTTGAACAGATATCTATAAAGAATATAACCCCTAAAGCTGATTATTCTTATTCATCTTATCTTAAAACTACTTCTGGTAGAGACAAAACAAGCAAAAAATGTCTGACTGCAAAACAATCTGATGTAATTGGATTTTATTTTATCAAAAGTAATAAAGTATCTAATGATCCTAAAAAATATTTAATGAAATTAAAAAAGAGATGTTTGGATGATAGAATAAATTCGAACATAAATACTGAAGATCCACCTAATTTTATGAATTCAATGACCTTTGAGAACACAACTAAATCTTTACCATGTGAAAAGTCTAAGACTAGTAAAACAAAACACCAAACTTCTTGTTCAGTACCATATGCTATAGGAAATATTGATGAATATATTACTTCTGGTAGTCATTTTAGTAATGATGAAGAGAACTTCAGAATTTTTGAGTCTTCAGAAGAAATATATGTACAGTCAAATGTACCTACCAGATCTCTCAGACCTTTACAATCCATTAATTTGGATTCATTTGGTGATGTTATGATGGAAACTGCTTTGCCTGATTTTGATAGTTTGGTTTTTGTGAAGCATAAAGCACCTCCTACAATTGTACCATGGAATAAAGAAAATATTAAGATGAATAAAACAGGATTTCCTAATGCAAAATTTCCAGACTGTGGAGAATATTCTAAAATACCTGTTTTAAACTCTACTAAAAAAGTACCTAAAATAACTAATCCTCGTAAACCATTAAACAATAAATTAATTCCTGAAAATAGTATCTCAAAGTTACCTAAAGACATAGATAGCAAAACTCCTGATTTTAATACTGCTCCACAAGATATGCCTGATCCTGTTCCTTCCAAGTCAGATAAAACTAGTTCGTCTAAGAAGGAAGTTCCACAGTCCTCCACATCAGAAGGAAGTGGATCCACATCAAGCTCTACTATGCATACAGCTGATACTGGGTCTGAGCCATCTACATCGAGTGAGGCAACATCTTCAGGTCAGGGTCACAGTAACAGGTCATATGCAAGACAGTTGCTTGAACATGACATTCATGCCAAAAAAGTTAAAACTCCTAGTAAGGAGGAAGAAACTTCTGAAAGTCAAGAAGAAAAATCTAAAACTCAAAGTACTCCATCATCTACAAAATCAGAAACAAAAGCACCAAGTGAATCAGCAGCTGCAGACTCTCGGAATGTTATACCTGCAGATGTTGTAGGATTTAGCTTCCTTAAATCTTTAAAGGAACGTGTTGAACTTGAAGATACTGCGAAAGAAACTACATTTCCGGCATCAGCTATAGGATATGCATTTCTCAACAACCTTATTGAACAACAAAGCAGAGTTCAAGAAACTACTCCTTCTGAAAAGAGTATACCTGCATCTGTTATAGGTCTTTCTTTTCTCAAAAGTTTAGTTGAGGAAGAAAAAAGCCCCAAAGAACAACCAATACCAGCTTCTGTTATTGGGCAAACATTTCTGAAAAATCTGGTTTTGGGTCAGAGTCAACCAGATATGCCTGAAACCATCGTGAAAGAATCAGCCGATTCCCAGTCTATAAATCAGCCACCACCTAAGAGTGAAAAGGAACCTATAATACCATCATCTGTTGTTGGTCAAGCATTTTTGAAAACATTGGTTGACACTTCACAGAGTGTATCAAAATCTGAAGTAATTCCATCTGAAGTTGTTGGGCAATCATTTTTAAAATCTTTGATTGAAGAAGTCAAACCACAAGATCTGCCCTCTTCTAATGTCATCCCAGCTAATGTTCTTGGTCAGTCATTTTTAAAAAATCTCATCGAGCAGTCACCAGCAGTTCAGACAACTTCAGGTCAAGATAGTTCCAAGGAAGTTATACCTGCAACTGTTCTTGGTCAATCTTTTATTAAAAGTTTAGTTCAGGAAGGAAGTACTAGTGATGTAGAAGCAAAAGAAGAAGCGATTCCAGCAACTGTTGTTGGCCAAACATTTTTAAAGACTCTTTTAGAATCTCCAGTTGTTGGAAGTATGAAGTCTGATACTATTGAAGCTGAGAAGCCTATACCGTCTTCTGTTATTGGCCAGACATTTATGAAATCTCTTATTGAGTCTAATCTTAAAGAAGCACCAACAGCTCAATCTTCTGATTTATCTGCTGATACATCTGTTATTCCAGCTACTGTAGTAGGACAAGCATTTTTGAAAACACTAATTGGAGATTCATCCAAGGAAAGTCAGAGTGAAACATCACAGCCAATTCCTGCTCCTGTTATTGGTCAATCATTCCTGAAATCTTTGATAGATAAACAAGCAAAAAGTCAGGAAGTCATAAAAGAAAAGCCCGTACCTGCTTCTGTCGTTGGCCAGGCATTTTTGAAAACATTAATTGATCAAGATAAAAGCACTGAAAGTCAGACAAGTATTCCTAAGCCAATACCTTCTTCTGTTGTGGGTCAAGCATTTTTGAAAACATTGGTTGAACAAGAAAAGAAGGTGGAAAGTGAAGCAAGTACTTCTAAAGCAATTCCATCTTCTGTAGTGGGGCAAGCATTTCTAAAAACATTAATTGATCAAACAGAAAGTAAAGAAAGTGAACCTAAGCC
>JAPMOR010124665.1:0-83561 GCA_026543865.1 Argiope aurantia | reverse complement strand
GACAAGCATTTCTGAAAACATTAATTGATCAAACAGAAAGTAAAGAACCTAAACCAATTCCGTCTACTGTTGTTGGTCAGACATTCCTGAAATCATTATTGGAGACTGGGCAAACTTCAATATCTCCACCTGAAAGTAGACATTCTTCTGCTATTCCATCTACTGTTGTAGGACAGGCATTCTTGAAAACTCTTTTGCAACAGGAAGTACCTTCAAAGACTGAAGAAAGTACCCTCAAACTAATTCCTTCTTCAGTTGTTGGGCAAACTTTTCTGAAAACTTTACTTTCAGAACCACAAGAAGATGCAAGTAGTGTTGAAAAATCTATCCCTGCAGCTGTAGTTGGACAAGCATTTTTGAAAACACTCCTTGATCAAGGAGCTGCAACTGATCAGAAAGTACTTCAAACTACTCCTACTGTGAAATGTCCTTCTGGAGAATCAGATGCTTTAAAAGAAGTAGAAAAAGAGAAGATAATACCATCAACAGTACTTGGACAAGCATTTTTGAAAACCATACTGCAAGAGACTGATGAGAAACCTCCACCTGCAGCAACTGTGTCTTTACATGACTCGGCCCAGGAGCCATCATCTGATGCCATACCAGCTTCTGTTGTTGGTTCATTTTTTCTGAAAACACTTGTTGATCAAACTAAAGAAACTGAAAGTTTTCAATCTGAAAAGCAAAAACCATTACCTGCTAGCGTGATTGGGCAAGCATTTTTGAAAACACTTTGTATCGATGTTGAATCTGCATCTAAACCTACAAGCATTTCTGGAGATCAAGGACTTTCAGGAAATGTGACAGCAATTAGTAAATGCCATGAAAAAGATTCCTTAAATGGTCATAGTCCTGATTCCTTTCAAAATGGACATAGTACTGAAATTGCTTCCAGTTCTACATCAGCTCATATGATGGATATTACTTCCCTATCAGAAATAGAAGAACAAAACCCAATCATTCCTCCACCACCAGAATTTTCAGGCTCTGATATTTCTCAAAATCTCTCTTCTGAAACTACTGCTGATGTTGATGTTGCTTCAGGAATTATCGGAGAACTTTTGAATTACACTAAAATGATGCATTCAGTTATTGAAAGTATGCAAGATACCTCCCAACCACAATCACCTGCTGCAAAAAAGGAACCAGGCAGTTAAGCCTTAATAGTAGCAATACTGAAGAGAAATACCTATGTTTTTTGAAATATAAAGTTTTCTTGATTTAAATGAAGTTCTTTAAATATTTGTTAATAATGTATATATGTATATGAGCAAACTATTAGTTTGCTTACTGTTAATTGAATAATTATTAATAAATTTAGTTTTAAAAATAACTTTGAGTACTTTTGTGTATATTGAAGTTTGAAATTTTATATTCAATACAATTTATTCATATTAGACTGAAAGTGAAATTATTTTTCTATTTTTTTCTTATTGTTTAATAATTTACTTCATCGAAAATTTGGGCATTTAAAAAGATTCGTTTTTAAGTAATTGGAAAGTATAAATAAATTCCAAGAAAATATTTACAGCTTTTACTATTGTTTTCCTGTGTATATTTCAAGAGGTAGGTAAAAGTTTTTAAAACCAAACCTTTAATTTTTATTTTACATTATTTATGAAAAATAAAAAATACACTCTTCAACTGAAATGCTAGATTATGGTTCTGATGTTAGATTATGGTTAAATGTTCTGAAATTTAATTTCTATGCATTTGAATAAATATAAAAAAGCTGATGTAGAATATTATGATTAGTACTTTATTTGTGGTTGGGGTGATAAAATATCTTTGATTGATGGAAGGTACTTCAAATTATTTTGTTTTTCTTTATAACTATAGCATTAATGCTATTCTTACACAGTTCTTGTTGAATTATCATTCAATTTTACATTTAATACTTAAAATCTTCTATGAAGCCATAATATGCATATCCTGAGCAAAGCTCATCCATCACCTCAGACTGAGATAAAGTTTCTACTCTCTTGATTTTTGCATATTATATGGTCAGATTAGTTTTTAACAATTGTCTGCAATATTTAAGATATTAAAATATTAAAACTAAATAATTATATATATTTTTTTCTTTGCTGACTAATGGTATACTGATAATATATCAGTTTCTTTTATTCTCTGAACCTTTTGAACCATTCTAATTTCATCAATTTTGAATGCAACTTAAAGTTAGATCTCTAATTTCTGTTTATGAAGATGTTATTCAAAATTCATTGATGAATTATAACCTGTTTAAAGATGTATAGGTGAATGTTTGAAATAATACAAATCCTGAGCTAAATTTGAAAATGCTATCACTATTCTCGCTGGTTAGTTATTTGAACATTTTTTTTAAAGATTAACTTATTAGTTAAAGGTTGGAAAATCATTAATAAAAAATTGGATAAAAAAAGATATATGAAACTTGCTGTTTGAAGTATAGTAAATTTCATTTAATATTTTCTTGGCTTATTTTTAATTAGCTGCCTTTGGCGACCAGCCAGTTCACCAGTCTTAATACTCGTTAAAAGTTTATAATTAAATATTTTATGTAATTCCTACTTTAATAGCTTCTTCATAAAAATATTTTAAAACTTCAAATTTTGATAGTCATATAATTCACTCATAATATTATAAAGGCTTTCAGTCATAACATAATATGTATCTCTCTAATTTTCTGTTACCTCTCATAGAATTTATGCTTTAAATTAAAGTGGGAATTATTAATCTACAATTAATATAATAATATTTTTTACTGAAACAAAGCATTTTTTTTAATAATATGATTACAGAAAACCGAGTCACTGAGCATTTAAACCTTATGGGCATTGAAGAATATTTTCCTTAATTTATGTAATATTTCAAGAATTTGTCAACAAAATTTTCTCAGATTCATCATGAGCATATCGATTAATTAACAATATTTAATTTTAAATGCATCAAAAACTAAGAAAATAAACAGACGTTTAAAATAATCGGTCGAAAATAGGTTAAAAAAATACTTCAAAAACGATGTACTTAAAAATTATAAGCATATAAAAATTTATATATAACTAAGATAAATACAATTTAATTACAAAAGCATACAATTTAACTAAAAATAATTTAAATCAAGTCCGTATCCGTTGAAAATAATTGTCAACAATCAGAACACAATTCTCATGTGTGAATTTTCAATGGCAGCTATGGTAACGCAAATGCGTGGATTTTTCTACGCCAGTTGGGGTAACGCTATGCTGATTAGAAATTTTGAATTTCCCTTATTCTGTTTTATTTTAATTTAAAAGTACTTCAGAATGAATTTGAAAGATCGATTAATTAACAATGCTTAATTTTAAATGCATCAAACATTAAGAAAATAAACAGAATCGTTTGAAATAATCGGTCGAAAAATGTAAAGCCTAAAATCATTAGAGTGGGGAAAAAAAACAAGCTTTACTCATTTGGCGATGGGAAAATGAAGATTTTTTTGGTGGGAAGTTAGTTTTTAATTAATAATTAAAATTCTAATTAAAAATTCAAAAAAAGAGACTCCAGGTGCACATTCCCGATTTCCAAGGTATACATGTACCAAGTTTGGTAGCTGTAAATCAAACGGTCTGTCTTGTAGAGCGCTAACTGACGCACACACACATACATTGAGCTTTATTTTAAGTATATAGATTGAAATTTTTTTCTTCTTTGTAAAATTGTTGACTGAAATCTGATTTTCAGTCCTTACTGTTTAGTTATTCTGCCCTAAGAAAAACCATTAAAAGTTTGTTTTAATCTCTGAATTAATTACTGTCTGAACTGACTTTTGATATATATCTAACATATGTCAAGCTTAAATATTTCTCAATATTTTTATTATTTTTTTTTGAAAAAGAAAAAAAACTGCCATATTAAAAAGAAAAAAAAAAAAAAAAACACCTTGATTTTTGAAAAAAATGGTAATTTGCATAATAGCATTTTATGCATTGCATATTTGGTATATTAGTTATTCAAATGTTTCAAAAAAGAAAATAAATCACACACAAAGGCCTTTTCTCATAAGTGAAACATATCTTGATGAGTTGAATGATTTCATTACATTCTTGATTTGCACAGTAATATTTTACAACACAAAATTTACTACTAACTAAAGGGAATATTATTATTAAAGTTTAAATTATTGTTAGAACTTAAGGTATAAGCATTATTTGAAATTGAAGCATTAAAACCTGAATGATTGATATCTGTGGAAAAACTTTTTTAGTCTTGAAGCAAATATATTCTTGTGTCAAATAATGTATTATTAAAAAGAAAAATTTAATTTTTTTCATTTTTAGAATTTTAATTGTTGAAAAGCTTTTTTAGGTTTTCTGCATTTCACCTATGGAATTCTCTCTGTTGTGTTATTTATTTGTTCTTGTCATATATAAGGATGTTAACCTTTTGAGTAATATTACATATGCATAAAGAAATATGACCTCTCTTTTTTTTTTACATTTAGATGATTAAGTATTGCTGTTTACTAAAATTGCTTAATGACTAGAGAATAGACGATTCATATTCATTGATTTTTCATTCACTTTAAACCTTTAGAATAGTTTGCGTTCCCCTTATTTCCTATATTCTAGTGTAGTGTGACGACTTTATTTCTGTAGATTTTTCAATAAATTTATATTCATTTCTTTTAAAGAAATTTCTCAGTGCAGTGAGTAATTCATTTCTTTTATTAATCATGTAACACTGAATGACATCTAAAGCAAGAAAGATGTATTTCCTTCCTTTGAACTGGAAACATAAATTTCTTTATTTAATTTCTTTAATTATTTTAGATTCTGTGAGGAATTAAATTGAGGTGTGCGATTGCTGTCCACTATAGTGTGTATTTGATATTATTTATATAAGAAGTATCATTGATACAATTCATCTATCAAAATGATGGAAACAAAAGATGTATTAACCGAGTCTGCTATAGAATCTGAAGATTTGCTTATATCTGATGACGATGTTACTGAAAATAAGGAACCGAAAACTGTTGCTGTTCTCAGTATAGATTATAATAGTCGTCTTACTTATGATACCTCTCTTATGAATCCAAGTGGCAGTTCAGATTTAAATTTTTATGAAAAGGAAAATAATACAGCTTTTTTCTGTACAAACGATGATATCCTTGCTGATGCTACTTGTGAAGAGATAGAACTTTCTGATGAAGATATTCCACATTCTAAATCCCTACAGAAGATAAATCTTGATGATGTATCTTGTTTTGGAATAAATAAATCTATGAATTCTGATTCTACATTTCACCAGTCTTGTACTGTTTTTAAAGATGAATGTCCAACAGATGCAGAATATTTGTCTGAAGATGATGATGATTTTAAGGCCTTTAACAATTCAACTAATTGTCGGAGGAGATTATCTGGTGGTTTATCTCTTGTAAATAATACACCTGTTGTCCAAGATAAACTAAATCAAGGTTCAGTAATTATTGCAAAGTCATTTTCTAACTCAATTTTAATGAAAAATATCTCTTTAATATCTGCTGATGAAGAACAATCACCTTTAATGACTTGTTTAGAGTTTTTAAAATCTGAAATTTCTGACGAAGAATTAACAGACATTGAAGAATATTCACTGAACTCAGATGATGATAAGAAAACTGCTGAAGTACCTATTCATAATTTGTCTGAGATGTCTCTCAATAAGTCTAGATATTGCGATATAACTACTTTTGATAATGCACTTAGGCATGGTGATATGCAGCATTATGGTTCTTCGGAAAATGTTCAAAGAAGATCTTCTATGACTGTGGAGTTACTCTTGGAAGAGGAAACTAATAATATAGAAAATGAAAATGAGAATGTTTTGCAAAAGCGAAATATTAAAAAACTATCTAATGCTGAAGAATTTGCTAGTGACTGTCTTACAGATGAAGAATCGATTGACTTGGACAATAAAGGTCAGTAGAAGAATGGGGGGGGGAATCAAAATTTTAAAATTGTATTCTGCATTAAGTTTTCTAAAGATTGTGTTACAATTTTTTTAATTAAAAAAGGTCAATTGCAATGTTGAAAAAACAAATAGAGTAAGCATTTGGTATCTATATTTAGTATTTTATTAAATATGAATTTATGGAAAAAGTAATTAACTTCTTAACTGAAATAATACTAAAATGAATATGTCTCTCTTTATATAAATATAAATGTAATTTTTGTAGCTCTTAATATATACATATAGTACAATATTATAAAGTATAATATTATAATATACTTTTTATTTGATTTTTATGGGAGAAACTCATTTAATGTATCTGAATGGCTTCATGATTTGTAAATATGAGTTTTTAAGTAAATATTTAATGAATTCGATTAAATTATGTCATATTGTATAAAATTAAATATTTTTTTTAATTATTGCTTTTTTTTCTTTCGATATTACACTTCAGATCTTGTGTTTGTGAAATTAAAGGCAAGTATTTTCTTTCTTTATACTTTATATTTAAGATTTTTTTTTAAAAATGCATATAATTCTATTCTCTAGAATGGACTGAAACTGATGAATCTGGCTGTGTGAGACAAGTTACAGTAGTCAAAACTGAAACTTCAATAAATTTTGAAGGTGATGGTGAGTTTTTAATAGCATGCCTTCTGCAGCATTTGTGTATTCATTTTTATATATTTTTTTTTAGTTCAAATATTTTTATTTGCACTTTATTTTGGCATGATATATTGTTGATGTGATTCATTATGTTGGTCATGAGTAGAAATATATTTATTTAAAAGCAAGGCATTAGAATATTTTTATTGTCATTATTTGTACTTTTTGTGTCTTAAGGCATTTTATTTCTTTTCTTTTCAAAGCAGTTTCTGAATAAAACTGTATAAGATAACAGACAGTAAAAGAGTAAAATGAATAATAATAATAATAAAAATGTTTGCAAGTCATCAGGTTTAAATTTTCCAAATAGATATTGATGGTATCTTTGGGTTTTGGTTGAAATCTATAAAGACAATCATTATTTTAAGTTTACTTTTGGCTAATTAAATTAAAAAATTATTTGAAAATATTATTGCATTCAGAACAATAACACAAAATTGTTCTTCAGTTGTAGTATTCATTTTATTTGCTTTTGGTCATTAATGATTATTTATTTTTGAGTTTTTTAGCAAAAATTTTAAATTTGTAGAAAAAATTTAAAAAGAATTTATAAAAGAATAATCTCTTATCACTTTTAAATAATAAGTACTTGCATTCATTAAATAGATTGATTATGGAGACAAACTTTATCATTTATAACTTTTTTTATTTGGAAAAGTTTTGACAATTATGCTTCTTTTATTTAGAATGCTTATTTCAGTGTTTGGATTGCTATGCCAAAAAAAGAATGTGATATGTATATTTTTATTATTATTTATGAATTTCAGATGTGTTTTGAATTGCAGAATTATGCAATTGATGCCTGTATTTTTTTTCAGTTATATATTAAAGCACATGTGTCTTACTAGAGTATTTTAATTATGTTTTACAAAATTGATCTTGATACTCTGAAAAAATATTGTTCTGCATGGTAAATTTACAATTGTGTAAAAAAGAGTTTGCATGATTAAATATTATGTGTTATTATTTTCAAAGTTTTATTGATAAAAATTTGCATGGTCGTATGGATTCTGTTTCTGAATGGGAAAACTGCAAGTCAGGAGGTATATTTGATATCATTATGACAGTGGTTACATATTTTAGTTAATTTTTGCTGCATGGAAATGCTAGCACAAACAAAAGCTTGTGTGCACATACTCATTCTGTAAATTGACTTTTTTTCCATCAAAATATGTATGCTCCTAAAACCAGATGCTGTCAAGTCATTAAGGAAGGTACCCGAGAAGAATGGATCTGACTCAGACAGGAAGGGTTCCACAGATTCGGAGCAAGATGACTTGAGCTTCACTGAAAAAAAAAGTTATTTTCAGAGACTTTCCCTGACAACTGACTCATTGCCATCTACTGACAAGTGGACTCGTGATGTATCTCTAGATGATTTGCCTATGGCTGAAGGAGAGATAGTGCAGGAACAAATTAGCTTTGAAGACAAATTAAAAATGTTTGAACCTGATGAGGGTAATCGAAAGAAAATTCAGAAAAGAGAGAAACAAGAGCAACCTACTGTGTACCATTATGATTTTACAAAAGGCTCCAAGGTTAAACCTATTGCTACAGAATATGTTGTCTCAGAACTGGAGAAAGCTGAAGAAATTGTAAAACAAGTGAGTGAGGAAATTAGTGTTGAAGAAAACCGCCTAAATGATTCTATGTTTAATGTAGGTGATAAAGTGGAGCCTGATTTGAATTCAGCTATCACTTTGGAGAAGGTTGAACAAGAAGTGTATTCTCTCTTGGCTGAAGTAGACAAAGAAGAAAAAGAACTATCAACAAGCTCAGATATAATAGATGATGTTACTTCTCCCATTAGCTCTTTGGGTGTGGGTAAAATTAAGGGAGATGAATCTATTGAGTTTGAGACAGAAAAGAAGGAAAAAGCAATTCTTGATTTAGAACATTTAGAGATGGTTGCAACATTAAGTACTGAAAGAATTGTAGCAGAAGATAATTCTGAGCCAGATATCGAAGTTGAGGGTGAGGAATTGTACTTATATTGCTCATTGCAAAGTTTTTAAAAATTTATTTTGTTTATGAATTCTAATAATATTTTTAAACTGTCACTCTTTGAATTATATAATTTTTAGCTTTTATGATTTACAATTTTTCACAAATGAATCAGTTTGGAAAAGCAGCAAACTTTCAAAGGTGCTAATTTTGTGAAATCCAGTGTTAAAAGGAATTGGATACCAAAAAATAATAATAAAAGTGACAACATAAACAAAAATATTAATGCATATTTCTACATTTTATATAAAGTTATTAAAAGATGAAATTAAATATTTGAAATTGCATATTAAATTGTATATAATCAAAATAAAGTACAACTTAAAATTTGATAATTTATGGAAAAATATAAATGATACTAATAAGCACGCAAAACATTGAAAGGTTGTTGTGTTATTCATAAAGTAATGTTACTATTTTTGTGAATTTTTTACAGAATGAGTTATATATTTTTTGCATTTGGATTAGTTTGTATTTTTATTAGTTTAATAAAATTTTCAATCAAATTAACTCAAATTCAGTTAGTGAAATAGACTTTGTGTAATAAATAATCTTTTGTAAAGTTCTTAGAGAAAATAAAATATAAATGATAGATAAGTATTTTTTAATGCTGTGTTAAGGAGTTAATTTAGTTTATAAAATGAAAGAGTTAAATTTAATTATTTGTGGGGTGTAAATTTAGCATTATGAAACCTTGCATTACAAACTAACAGTAAGAATTATATGCATTAATTTCTGTAATAAAATTGATCTAGAATTCAATTAAAAATTGTTTCCATTTAAAATATTTCTTTTCTGTTTTCAATAATTATTCTATAATTATATTACTTTATTGAGTATTGATTTATTTTGGTGTTTTGCATCACACATCATATATCAGTGGTAAATTTGATGAACATTAGTTTCTAATGCTCATTTATTACTGTAGAGGAATTTAATCCATAATTTTTTTTAAAAGAAAGCCTTCTTTATTATAATTTTAGTAAATTTGATTCAAATTTAATTCACATTTAGATACTTAAATTAGTTTATCTTTTTGATGTGTGCTTTAAAATAAATTTTAATGAGATTACATTATCTTTAGAAAGATATTTAGATTCTTAAAAAAATTAAATGTTTGAAAGCTAATTTATTTTGATAAATATTAATTTAAGCCACTGGTGGTATTTTAATTAAAATATATTATTAATTATTATAGACTATAATTAATCATGTAATTATCTGTAATGATGGAACATTTTAAATTTGCACCTATTGACATTAACATGCATTAAAAAATCCATAGAGTAATTTTATTTAAGTTTTCCTTATCAACATTTATTTGATTTCAGTTCTTGCTGTTTACCTTTTGAATATTATTTACTACTTTTTTTATGTAGTTAAAAAAAAAAGAATTATTTTTATCTTAGTTTTTTAAAATTATATTTTTTGTTTGCAAATAAAAAGATAGTAAAATTTATATTTTAACTCAGGATTTATCCATAATATCCCGATTTCTATTCATTCAAAATATTTAGGAACAAAATGGTTTTGCATTGGCCATTAGTAACCAATATCATGCCTTTTATTTTTGAATATAATTTTACTTGATAAGCCACCAAATTTTGATGTGCTCAATTGTATGCAGATTAATAGAAATATTTTGTTTTTATCCATTAGTTATTATTATTATTGTGAACTTATAATATTAGTTTGCTGTCATCCTTCAGCTTCTAAATTTATTCAGATAACATACAGTCTTTGGTATTATGCTAATTGTGGTGTATCTTTTGGTGGTATTTCTATTCATGAATTTGAATTGATTTTTTTTAAATTTGCTTTTCAAAAAATGGAATCTTTGTTTTAAACACAAATTTTTATTTCTATAAGTGATACTTTTAACCAAATACATGATATTTTTTGTACATTTTGCACATTAACATTCAAGTTTAGTATTTGTTTAAGGTTGGCTGCTAATCAGTTATTTACATGATTAGTTTTTTTAGATTGTTACAAATAAGTTCAGCTATATTGCTGTTATTTGCTTTTTGACTGATTAAAAAATGTCTACTAAGCTGAAGAATTTGTTTTTATTTTGAAATAGTTTTGAATTCCCTTCTCTTATGCAAGTTAAAATTCAATTTTACGGAACTTATTTTAACTTACGGAAGTTCTGTTTAACAGTTCTAACTCAGTTACTTAGTAAATCAATGTTAATTGTCTAAAAATAAGGAAAGAAATGCCCCAAAACTCAAATTGAAAATACATTTGTTTATTTCTTAAAGTTAAATAATATCCTTTTATATACTTTATGTTCAGTGTTCTGCAATAGATAGGAAATTTTTTATAAACTTCTGAGCTGAAATTCCTTTCATAGTTTTTAAGCATTTAAATTTTAAATTAAGCACTTTTCTACAGTTGGATTTGAAATAAAAATTTGGCTTCTATATTGTGAGGAAGGGGGGATTCCTTAATACAAGAATTGTTATGGTTAATCCAAATTCTTGCATTTTGCTTTATGTATTGAACATTCAGTTAGTCTGAATTATCAACTTAAATTGTTAAAAAAACAAAATTTGAGAACCTTTGAAAATGTAGCTGAAATTGAGGTCTTAAAAGTTTATTAGTCTTTTTTTAGTACTATCTTCAATTTACTTATTTTCATTTTTTTATATATTAGGAATAAAATGTTTGAAACTTAAAAATCTAAAAATTATAATAATGATTTTCATCTCATAACTCAAGAGGACAGGAGAAAAAAATAATTTGTATAAATTTAATTCAGGGAAAAGTTAGAAATCAATTTGTTGTTTAGTTTTTGATTATCTAGCACTAGCACTTATAAATAAAGCAAGCAATTCTTGAAAATATTGCTAATCATTTATGGGAAAGTATATTTTTATTGAAATCTTCATTTATAATACTTAGTCATTTGTTTGAATTTTTTCTGCTTGCTGTTTTATTAGAATTTAAATTTGATCATTTAAATTATGATATTTTGTTTAAAATAATATGCAGTAGGAAAAGTTTTATTTTCTTGCAGTATCAAGATGCATCACCTTGTGGGAATTTCAAAGTTCTCATAAATTTTATATTTAGGAATCATAATCATAATTCTGATATAATTCAATTGAAAAATTGGTATTGCGTGAAAGTGAAATGATCTTTTTTTAAAAATTCAAATGAAGGTGATAGAACTTTTACAATAAAATTTTATGCCAGAGATTATGAGAAAATGGATTTCTAAGGTTCAGTTTCTTCTGGTTACTTCTTATAGGGAGAGGTATTGCCTCTAAAAAATTTATGAAAAAGTATCAAGAACAAATTGCTCGAGATCCAATAAGCAACATTTGCAAATAGTCCACTTTTATTTTAATAGTTTGTGGATTTCCACTATTTGAAATAAAATTTCAGCTATATTTAATTTTTGTTAATTATTTATATAATTTATTGCAAAGTTTTTAAAACCAGTTATTTTGGATACCCCTTCAATCTTTTGAAAAATGGGGCAATAATTTGTTTCACCTTTTTAGAAATTTATTGACCAGCCATTAGCACACAGTTATATCTACATTTATTCTTGAAATGTTCACTAATATTTTTAAACACATAATTTACATTTAACTTCTGCTAATTTAAAATTTATTGTAGATATATTTTTTATTGTGGATTCACTTTATCTTTAGCAATTTATTTTTTATTTAAAGTTTACATTTATTTTCTATAAGCAGCTTATTTGTTCCTCTGTGTTTCCATTTTATATATAAATACAAGACTTTTGTGGACTGAGGACTAAATAAATTTTACATGCTTTTTTTTCAAGATTATTTAATTTTATTTTTCATTTATTTTTTAATCTTAAAGATAGTTTTTATTGCTAAAAAATGGCAATTGGATTCATAATGACTGCTTTAATATGTCTGTTGGGAAATTTTCAATTTAATTTTAAGCCTTAGGAAAAATAGCTTAAAACCAATATAATTTTACAAAAAAGATTATCTCTCAGTTTAGGAAAGGTATTAATTAAACATGTAGATTGAATCACTTCATTTTATAATTTAACATATTATGAATAAATGTTTTTATTATTAGTTAAATTCTTTCATATTATGATTTTCATGTAATATTTCCAAAGTGTTGATTAACTGCATCCTTTATTATTTATTTATGAATAAATATTTCTTTTCAGAACTAAAGTGATCTATTGATTTGCTTATGAGCCAATTAAAATTATTTCAGCTGCCTAGTTAAAGTTTCATAGTAAATTTAGAAAAATATAGGTTCACAATAATTTCAATTTTTTGCCATTAACTGTTAAACATCTTAACTATTTTTATATCAAATGTAATTTTTATAGTTTTTTTATGTTTTTTAGGAAGACTACTATACTATTATTACATTGTGATGCAAAACCTGCTCATATATGTTTTGCATTTTTTCTTTCTTTTTTTAAATATTAATATCTGAGACATGCGTGTTAGTTTTTCAGTAACATTTCAAGAATTTTGTGTTTTTTTTTAATTTATTGTTATGTTTTTTTTATTTTTAATGCTGTTCTTAGATATTACCTTAAATATGTTGCACTGTTGTTATTTTTTATCATATTTCCCATATTTTACAATACTGAATCTTTTTGAATATAGTAAATCTTACTGAAAGTAATGTGACATTTTTATATATTATGTGATTTTTTTATAGCTAAAAAAATCACATCTATTAATTTTAAAATATATCATTAATTTTTAAAATTTGTCACATTTTAAAAAAATATTTGCCATAAATTTATTTAAAAATATTCTTTAATATGCCTGTATAAAATTTTCTAATGAAATTTTTAATTATTGGATTCTGATTTTTTTAAATGGGAAGTCTGGATTTTTGTTTGAAATTTATATTATTATTGATTATCGTTAAATTATTGTGAAATCTTATTTTTTTTGTGTGTATGTGTGTACAGAATCTACTTTTCTTTATAATCTGATTTAGTATCTTCTGTTATTTTTTTCATGGAATGTATTATAAAATATATTTTCTTTTCTTTAAGCCAGCATCTTGATATTTAATTGCTTTTTTATTTTTATTGTGTGTAAAGAATGTCTATAATTTGTGAAATATTTTTTTATTTTGTTTGGTTTTAATTAAAAGTATCTGTGTATCGTTTCTCTCTTCTCTTCTACCTTTTGTTGATCATAAGATATTTTTCTATCAATGTGCACGCAAACTTTGAAACTTTCTGAAAGTACAGTATTTGTTAACATGTCTCAGATTGTTTTTGTAAATTGATGAAAAATTTGTTTGTGTCGTATAATTCTTCTGTTTAATTTTATCTAGTTTTAATTTTTCTGTGCATGATTCATAGTCTCTGTTTATAGTCTTCTAGATTGCAGGATTTCTTTCGTTTTGGATGCAGCATGCTTCTTACTACTAGATTTGTTTGGCACATGCTTCTCTATCCTGTCTTTGAAAACGCATGCAGTGAAATTTTTTGCAAAATTTTTCTTACTAACTTATATTTACTACAAATTTTAGAGAAAGCAACACCAGCACAAGTTCATCCTGTTGAAGAAACTTCTTCTGTTGAAATGCTTGAACCTAGAAATTTGGATCAGATCAAAGACACTCATGTATATTCTGAATATGAAGATGAAACTTTCAGAAAAATGAGCGTCGAATTATGTAGGAAGGATGAATTGCATGAAGCTATAAAACTGGATGAAGACGACAGCTTCGAGGGTAGACCAGGTGGAGACAGGCCATCAAACCTTGCAACAATTTCCTCAGTGGTTGATAACCTTATCAAGTCAGAGATTCTACAAGAGGAAATAGACCAATCAATTGAAGAAAGCCCTCTCGAAGTGAAACAAATTGTTGAAGATCTACAGAAAATTTCTGATTCTGAAGATCATAAATGTAATGTTTATAAGCAAATCAGAACTGAAATTTTCTCACAAGAATTGGGGGCCGATATTGAAAGTGGTTCTCCTGAAAGGAAGGAGCTGGGAGCTTTTTCTTTGAAAAAGTCTGATAGTCTCAGTGATATTTCAGGAGAAAAACTTGAACATGAACCATCTGCTTCTTCTGAATATGGAATTAAGGACGCATTTGATGACACAGATTCATGCCCACGCGCCTTTCATAAATCAATATCGCCTCAGATTTCGGAAGATAGTTGTGGGCACACTGAGGACATTTCTTCAGAAGGTGTAGCTGTTGAACCTGATGAGCACTTAGTGGATTATGATGAAGCAAAAGATGAGCATTCTCTAACTGAGCAGCTCCAAGCTCTTGCGTCTGATTCTAAAAATTTGATTATTGACCCTTTGCTGCAATCATTAGATTTCGGAACTCAAGAATTTGAACACATATCATCTGGAATGAGCAGTAGCTTATCCGATTTAGAAGTTCATCGTAGAGCTAAAGATATAACTTATTCTAGGCATGATAAAAAAGAGATTAGATCATTGAAATCTACCAAACAAGTATCTACTATCGAAGAACATTCCTCTATTGAATCTTGTGATTCTTCTCAAGATTTAGGATTGCATGATCTTCCTGAAAAGTATGACCCTAAAAATGATTCAGATGAAGACGATGATAATGATGAAGATGGCAGAGGAATGGTTGTCATAAAAACATACGACGTTGTGAAAGATGGTGATTTAAAACGAGCTTCTGAAGATATAGAGCAAAAAACTACTCCCGAAGATGAGAAATTGTCTGGTTTGCCAATAGATTCTGATCTTGAACCGAATTTATTGCAAAGGCATTCAGATAGCACTCCGGAAACTTCTAACATGTCCAGGTCGGATAGTAAATCTTCTCATAGTAAGAAAAGTGATTCAGATGCAGAGGGATCTAAAATTGATAGTGCTGGAGAGTCATCTGGCAAACGAAAAGAAGAATCATGTTCTAGTTCTGGAGATACTGAAAGTCCATATTATTCAGTTGAAACTTCCGATAGTGGACGAACGCCACGAAGTACACCTGCTGCTAGCCGACCTTGTTCATCTGAATTTGATATTAACGTTTTTAGTGGCCACGGATCAGAATATGAAACATGCGTAACATCTCAAGAGGCATCAGGTGAAGCTTCTGGATCTTATGCAACTGCAGTTTCATCACAAGAAATATCATATGCAACGGCATGCTCATCATTTAGCCACAGCTCTAGGGAATCTGCTTATTCTGTAGATTCCGAGAGTTCTGGTCATCTTGCCAGCGTAGAAGTTTCATCTGAAGCCAGTGAAACTCTTGTACCATCGGCACAAGAAATGGAATTGGAATTTGCGCCAGATTTGGAAATGCCAGTTTTAGATGAAGAGCCTGCTGTAGACGATTCAGTTAGAGAACCTTATGATATGGATATACCCGAAGCAGTAATTAGAGGGGGTATAGAAATGCCTTTCATGACAAGTTGGGATTTCACTGAACCTGTTGAAAATGAAAAAATGAAACAACTACCTCAGCAGTGGAAGTGGCAATTCGCTGCAGAATCTGAAGTTTCTGACAAATTTGAAGTTCTTGAAAGTGATGATACTGTTGAAGACTCTAAATTTATTAAAGCTTCTGTTGCTGACACACAACAGGAAAATTCTTGTGCCAATAAAGCAAAGAGTGAAGATACAAAACATTTTTACCCACAAGTAGGTAGTTCGTCTTCTCATAATGGACCATCTCATAGGAGGTCTGTTAGTTCTGTTGTTGATATAATTCCTGATAAAGAGCATATCGAACCAATTCCCATACCATTAGAAGAAGAGCAGCTTTCTGTATCTGAAAGTTCTGCAACTCACAGTGAACAAACTTGGCAGACATCTAGTATAGATACTGCAGTTCAGCTTTCTTCTTCCCATGCTCCAGCAAGTGATGCATCCAACATTATGCTGGATTCATTTCAAGAAACGCCCCCTGAAAAAGAGCTTACCGCGGAATTGGATCATTCTTCTTACTTGCAGCTAAATGGTCCAATCGAAGTTGATTATAATCCAGATTATGACAATCCTGATGCAGATTCAGAGCTTAATCAGAACCAGTCATCAAATGCTTATGAAGCTGAAGGATTGCAATTTGATCTTGAAATGGAGGGTGCGTCAGCTATTAATGTAGTGGAATCTCATTCCAATGTTCATGCAGATTCTGAAAACGTCCAGTTTGAACATGGGAGCAATCAGAGTTTGATAGTTGATAATCAGTGTGCGCAGTTGTCAGGTGATTATGAGTCGCCAAGCACTGTAGATGCTGATAAACCTGAAGCACAGCAACAGCAATCCTTAAGTTTTAGAAACTATGAGCTTCGAGAGTCAGAATCCCGTGTGTGTTCAGATCTTACTAGTTATCTACCCGAAAGTGATCAATGTGAGTTATTGCCTGAAGGAATGGAATCATTACCTCCTAGTTTTGAAAGTGAAATTAATATTCCATGTGCCGAATCTGTTAGTAGTAGTGAAGGAGTATCAAATCTAGAAACAAGATCAAATCTATTATCTGATTTGGTAAATACGGATTCTCTTGAAAAAGCTGACGCTGTTGATACATCTCCTGAAGATGAGCGTTATGACTACAAATCTATGAAGCCTATCTCTAAATCGCCTAAAGAAGAAAATTCTGACATTTTAAATCCAGAATCAGATTACGCATCTCAACAATTTGCTTCAAAATATGATGAAGTACCTGGAACAGATTTATATACGCACCAGGAAGAAGAAGAATTTGATGTAAGGGAAACATATCTTAGTCCTATTCCCTCAGTTGAGGAGGATAAACAGAGTACTCCTAGTTCCGAGGCATTTCATGGTAGACGATTTTTTCCTAGAAGTAGCGATACTTCTGCTGCATCCTCACTTCAAGAATTTGAGAGGCTTGAAGCAGAGATAGCTGCTGGAAGAATCAGCCGTTCATCTATTGATTCTAGTGAGAAAGTAGTTGTTACAAAAAGTGGTGAGCACGATGATGTATCCATGTCTTCCTTGACTGAGTTTGAAAAACTTGAAAAAGAATGTACCGAAGCAATAATTGATAATAAAACTGCTGCTGAAGATATAATGATGTTATCCGAAATAGAGGAAGGGCTCGAAAGCCAATGTTCTGATGCCATTGAAATTTTACACGAATCATTACACGAAGGTTCTGACTCTTCCGAGTATGAGCGTCGAAGAGTTGATATAGAAGAAGTGATTAAAGTCGCGCAGGTCAATGTAGAAAGGTTTCAGGAAGAAACTGTATCAGAAGGTGCTACTTCTGAAGAATGCACCACAGTGCTTGTAAAAGTTTTATCCGACGCTCAGGATTCATCAGAATTAACAAAAGTATCGAGCAAAGAGGATGGTAACACTGATTTTGAGGAATCTGAAAATTTACCTATCACTTTAGAAAATGATAGCACTACTGGCGGTCATGACTCAAGTTCTAGTGGTGAGAAATTTTGTGGGAATGAGAAATTAGACTGTATGGTATCCAGCACAGATTCAATGGATCCTAGTAGCTCTACGGCGACGCACGCCACTTACCAGTTCGAAACCGACTCTGTTATGTCATCGAGCCTCAATAGTGCTCAGGCTTCTGGTGAAGAGTGCACTATGGTCTCCAGCACTGACACTTTAGAGCCGGAACCTAAAATAACCTATTCTCATGGTGATTCAGAGATTGAAGAGAAAACTCATCTCTGCAGTAGAACTGAGGAAACCATAGCTCTTAGCAGTAAAGGAGCTTTAGAGAACAAGTTGAAAGAATTACAAAGTACTAACGGAGCAAAACAGCAAATGGAGATGTTTCTCTCAAAATTAACTGATGAATCTGTATTGATGGATGATTTTGCTTCTCATTCATTTCCAGATATTCTTGATGAATCGGAACAGCAAACAGCACCTGACGATTTTACACAGACCTTTGAAGCCGCCCATGGAGTTAGTTCGTCAGGTAGTTGAAACAGTTGTGCACCACATATGTTGTAAAGAAAATGATTACATGCATTGGACGCTGGATGTTTTGTGTTCAAACTTGATATAATGCTTGATTGCTTTTTAGTTCAACTGCAACCTTTATTCTCCCTAGCAGTCTCCTGCAAAGCTTTCTCTGTTTTATCTATTCATTTATGCATGCTTTTTTCCCTCTGTAAATTTTAATCAGAAAAAAAATTAAACGATATTTTTATTTTTTATACTCAAATTATTGTATGGAATGAAATGCATTATATGTTTTTATTATTTCGTTTTTTAAATTCTAAAATCAAAGCATTGTTAGTTTTATTTTTATTTTTAAGTGTCATGAAAGATATGCAAAAATTGTGTGAAAATGTCCCCACCTTTTTTCTGCAAAATGTGTCACGTTTCTGGTTATTTACTTATTGTGTATACGATACACATTTTTTCATTTTTAAATGCTGTATTTTAAAAGGTTTTATAATAAGTAAATATATATATGTCATAAAGAGAATGCCTTGCTTTTATCGTTTTGCATGTTTTAGTTTTCGATGTTTTAGAATCTTTTATTATTTATTGTTTTATTATTTGTCTGTGTAAATGTAGCGAGTATGAGAATTTGTGCTTCTCTTACAACAGTAAAATCTGTATAATTTCGGAAATTGTGTTCCCTTAAAAGCTTCCCCTTAAATTAAATTTTGTTGTAAGAAAAGAACCAGAATTCGTTTGTTTGTACAATGCATTTTACAAGTGATATTTGCAAGATTGTGTCAGGCCATTAAATGTCGTGTTCTGTAAATATTGTCATTTTTTGAAACTTTTGTTATATATATATATATATATGCATTGTATTATTTTATTTGTGCAAGTATTTGTATGAGTTAAGTGTAAAAGCATGTTTTATAATAAATGATCTATTTAGTTTACTATCAAAATTTAGTCTTTCTAAAGCACTTTAATCCCATATTGAAGAGATAGTTTTTTTTTTTTTTTTTTGTTAATTTCTGATAAAAAATACTATATTCTTTTGAATGGGAAATCAGAGCATTGCTTGAGGATGAAAACACCCTTGAAATATAGTCCATTTCCCACCAAGCTAATTTATTCATTGACAAATTGAACTACAATTTTTATTTAACTTGATTTAGTCAGTTAACTAAATTATAATTTTAGATTTCTGTCAAAAAACAAAAAAACACGCCTTTATATAATATTCCAATAGAAAAATGATGGCAGATCATATAATTTTGTTCGCTTCTGTTTCTTACTTGTATTTGAAATAGAGCAATTTTTGTTTACTTAGTAAACAAAAATTAATAAACAAAGTAACTCAACTTTAAAAAAAATAATAACTTACTAAACAAAAATTGTAAATTTGTAAAGATATTTTGCAATTTACATTAAAAAGTTATAAAGATATTTTAATGGGAAAATTTATTCTATAGATTAATTGAAGCTATTGTATTTTATATTATTACATTTAAAATTAATCTAATATTTAAAAGTTTTTTTAATTACATTTTTACTAAACTACAGATTTAAAAAAATATTTCAGTTAATATTTGCACATTTTCATCTTGATATCTGGTTTTCTCAAACTCTTTAACAAGTGTACAGAATCTGATAATTACAATCATAAAACAGATAAAGTGAAATAAAAGTGATTAAAAATAGAAGATGTCGATTTGTCACTTGATCAAAATATTAGAATGGGCTGAAGTGACTTTAAAAATTGATTAATATTATTTTACAATGTGCATTTAATATAGAATCGAATCACTACACTGTATTTTTAATTGTTTATAACTAGTGTGAAAAAACATTGTTTAATGATAGCAGCACAAATTCTTAATATATAATTTTCAGTATTTTTATTTATTCCTTCTTTACTGACAGTAATTCAGTGGGAGCTATCCAATAAGTCATAAACTTATCATTTAGAATTTGATCCTTTGAAATCCGATAAATTAATATTTTTTTTTCGCTATGAATAATTTTAATTAAAAAGATTGGCGTAGTTGCTTTTGAAGAGGTCTTTTTCACCTTTTAAAACTGTTTTCCCTTAAAAGAAATCATCAACAGAAAAAAAAATGTTTTTATCATTTAATATTCGATTCCTATAATTACACACACACACACACACACACACACACACAAATAAACAAATAAATCGCGTTATCGAATTATTAAAGATGTCCTCTAATTTCTCAATGTCGGAACTTAAAATGGAATTGTTTCCGGAAGACCGACTTCCTCTTTTGCAAATTTTCGGCATTTATTAGAGTGATAGTACAAATTTATGTTAGCCATGTCATTGGAAAGTTTCTGTCGTGAATAACTTGTAGTTAGATGACAAGAGCATTGTTCTGCTGTTAATATTTCATAGCACTTGCATATGTTTAATATGTGCGAACTCTTCTTTATGTTGTTATCCTCGATCGAGATATGTTGTTATCCTCGATGTAGCCTAGATTTGAACCTGACTCCCTTTAATTATGAGTCTGAGATCCTAATCACTGTGTCACTGAGCCCTTGCATGCAAGGAGTGTTTGCTAAGTTTTATGACTTGCGTATTACTGAAGATATGTATATTTGTATTTTAATAATAATTTTTCAGGATTATTAAGACCGATTTATACTATAAGAAATCAAGTTCAAAAATATCTTTTTAGTAATTGCTGTTTTCTCAGTGTATTACAGGAAAAGAAAGTAAAATGTTACATTTCCCTAAAATTTATCGTGATGGTCTGTTATATAAAGATTATAGTTCGTGTTTAGATTGCAAATCATGCACTATTCTCTATAGTTTTGAGCATGAAAAGAATTTTTATGCATTGTAATTTTGAAACTTCTGACCAACAAATAGTTAGGAAAATTTTGATTGGACAATAATTTTCGTGTACTGGGTTGTCGTATTTTGTTTAACTGTTAATAAATCGGGCCGAGGTTTTTTTTTTTTTTTTTTTTTTTGGTCGTCTTAAATAAATGGCAATTTCTGAGAACAAAAGGACGATATTGCCTTTAAAAAATTAATTTAGTATTTTTCTGTCTAAATATCTTACTTTTGCATGTTTTATGTAATGAAATCGAAACTGGGCATGTACTGTAAAGCGTTTAATTTTTGCAGATCTTCTGAAAATGCACCCCGTTTGGAATTTTCATTATTTATATTTCATAAAATTAATAAATTTTATTTTGCAGAAACAAATTTATTTTGTAAAATGAAATATAACCATATTTCCGGGGTATAGTCTAATTTTATTCTGGTGGTGGTGGGGGGGGGGTAACGATTGCTTGTGAATTCGTTATTATTTTTTTTTTAAATATAGCTTATATTTCATACAACTGCTTGCACATTGTTATGCGTCAAAATTCTGTTAAGTATTAAACATATTATAATAATTGTTTGGTGTCATTTGAAAAAAAAATCTTTAAACTGATATTAAATTATAATTCATATTTTTTCAGGAGATGGTGAAGCTCTTGATAGTGATGATCTAGTCAGTTCTACTACAACCACTACTACAACTAGGTACGATTAATTATTTTTATTTTGTATTTGAATCTTAGAGTTTTCAATATGAAATATGATTTTTGTAACATGAGCCATATTTATGTTGCATAGAATAGATAGAAATAATACAACAAATTAACTTAATCTTAGTTAATATGATTGTGATCGTTTGAGTAGAACTAATATTACTTGATTTAGTTATGTTATAATTTTTTTACACATTATAAATTTTTTCATTTGCTAATTTTGTATGACAATGAAACAAGTGAATTTAAATACCACAAGAGAACGAATTTAATTTTTCGTAGAATCAACATTAAATGAAAGAACTGTGCTACCGTCTAATGTCATTTATATTCATGTAACAGCATATGATATTCAGTTACTTGGAAATGGAATTTACTGCCCCAGCTTTCATATGCATGTTTAAAATATGTGCATTCGTGGTATCTATTTTATTTTATATCAAATTATAGTAATTTATCTGATCGCAGCTGTTCGGAGGAATGCTCTTTACCTTTGCAGGTAGCTTGACTCCATCCTCGCTTCATTAGAGTAGTGATGGGGAAACAAAGGAGGGCGTAGATGTCCTCGACAGCAGACACAGAGAGCGCCATAGAGATGAAACATTAGTGTTACCAATCACTTATTAAAGCCAAGCATGATGAGAAGAGGAAACAAATTATACCATGCCCTGGGTGCTATTTCCCTTGATTATGACACTGTTGGTGACTAATAATTTTATAATGCACTAGATGCCATTGCTGCTATACCCTTTTACTTAAATAAACTTGTTATTGAATTATGAAAATATTTATTTCCTAGAAAGTATTTAATAAATTCTGAATTTGAAAAGAAAACCTTTATATGTAGAGAACTGTAATTGTAGATTAGGAAGTAAGAATTACCTAATACTCCATTCGTGTGCCCCGCTACTTTAGCAAGTTTCTACGATTTCTTCAAATTAGTGGGTGCGTTTTATTATATATAGTACTAGCCGCCTTTGGCGACCAGTCGGTTCGCCAGTATTACCGCTCGCTACAATTTTCAATTAAATATTTTAAGTAACTGGTCTCTTAATAGATTCTCAAACAAAACATTTTTAATCTTCAAATTTTGATAGTCATACCAAACTTATACTGTTGTTTAGATCGTTTCGTTCAATTTACTATATATATATTTTGCTAATTTGTTGTCATTTCCGGTAAAACTTCAACTTTAATTTAAAGTGGAAATGATGAAATTGCAATTAATATAAAGATATTTTTTAATAAAGCCAAGCGTTTTACTTTACTTATCATCTTTATTGCTATTTATTTATTATTATTATTGAATATGAGTATTGCAAACAGGATAGCTCGGTATTTAAGAGTTATGTGAACTACAAAATATTTTTCATAATTTATGTAATATCTCAAAGAATAATTCAACAAAAATTTCTCAGATTCAGCATAAAAATCAGTTTTTAGTTTTGCTTTCAAAAGGATTGAAATGAAATCAATAATATTTTGTTCCGGCCTATAAATATATTTCAAAAATTATGAAATCTAAATTTAATGCATTAAGGTATCATATTCTGAGAAATATTCTGGACACACCAAATTTTAAATAAATGAATGAATGTTACTCTTTCCCACGATCAACTAAGGCTTATTTATGAAGTTTTGAATGTTAAAAATTTAGAAAAACTCAACATTTTCATAATCTTAGGCCAATTAATCTTGAGAAACCTGCACGCTGATTCGCGTATTTTCTTTGAAACGATCGATGGAAAAGCTAAAATTATCCTTTTTTTATTGAATAGTGATATTCAAATCTTCATAAATCAGTCAGTTTAAGTGATTGATTTAGTTGAATTGGAAATTAACTCTTTTTATTTAAAATATTAGTGTTTCAAGAACATTTTGTTAATCGTGATTTCCACAGCAAAAGCTTTATGTAAAATCAAAAATTCGTTATTTATTAGAGCATTTATTGAATCAAGTTACATAAAATATAATCATTTTCCATTTAGACCATTTTAGCAGATCTGTGTCTTACTAAAGGTTTACAAATTAGCTGTGTGGCCCTGATTTGAATGGATATCCTGTTCATATTAAACAAAACTTGCCTTAAAATATAACTGATTTATTGGATTAATAATATAGAGAGTGTAAAAGATCATAAAAAAATTTTCTTGAATTTATTTTTTTAAAAAAATAATATTTCATATATGTTTCCTTTCCTACAGACACTTGCCGAAAATTATATTTTTGCAGATTTTATTTTCAAAAAGATTTAATTTATTTTTAGTTGGAGCTTTAATCAATGTGATGGCAACACTTTGAAAAAAAGCTAATATTTTCCCATGAATGTGAAACGTGCTCGAGCAGCTTAAATTTTATTTTTATTTTGTACGAAAAAAAAAAAATGTTGAAAAATATATTTAAAATATTTATTTAAAAATTCATTGAAAATAGAAATTTAAGTTTAAGGTTAAAACATTGGTATCAATTGAAAGATAAATTTTTGATCTTTAACTTCATGTAAAAACCTTTTTGTGCGGTAATATTTTCGGAAGTTATAGCAGAAACACGGCAAAATTTCGCCTAATTTTTAAATAAATAAAATTCTAATTAAGAATTCGAAAAATAACCCCCAGGTGCACATTCCCGGCCTCCAAGGTATACACGTGCCAAATTTGGTAGCGGTAGGTTGAATGGTCTGGCCTGTAGGGCGCCAACACTCACACACAAACACACATTGAGCTTTATTATAGCTATAGATTAGTAATAAAACCCAAGTGTATTTTAGTTATTGTATTTATCCGAAGTTGTAAGAATCAAATATAGTATTTAATTATATTTGATTTGTGCAACTTTGGGTATAAATAATGCAAATATTTTACAACGAATCTATTCGCCTTCATTTGTATTTAAATATTGTACGTTATTTGTATTATTTAAAAAAAATCAATAGTTGTAGAGTTAAAAAAAAACTTTTAAATTTCATGTCTGTATGTTTCATCTGCATATTTTACTTTGCATTTTATGTTTGTAAAATCAGAAGTTCCCTATTTCTTAACTCTAGATTTTCATTAAATAATCATTTCGTTTCTTTTTCAGGGTAGTGACTTCTGTAATTTCTGATCCAGATGTTAAAAGCGAAGTGGAGAGCAGCTTTGTTCAGCAGCTGTCTGGAGATGACATTAGGCAAAGTTGCGAGATTACGTTCAGTGACACCGTACATGACACTTCCAGACCTGATGAGTAGATGACATCTAGATGAACACTGACCCATTTTTTTTTGTTTTGTTTGTAAAAGCTGTTTGAAGTCTAATGCTGTAATCGCTAAGCGTCGGTTACTTGACAGTTTTAAGTTTCCTAATTCACCAGCCACTTGGTGTGCCATAACAGCCACGTTGTACAGCAATGTAATGTAACTGAAAAAATGTAACACACTCTGTCTCTCTATCATTCGAAGCAAAAATTAAAATTCTTTATAATTTATGTCCTCATACAGAGGGGATCATCACTATAGTATATGCCGTTTGTTTCTAGTGCACTGTTTTATTGCATCTCTAGTAGACATTCTTGATAGTGTTTTTAAATTTTAAAGATGAGAATCTAAAGGGAGTTGAGAGCTTGTGTTTTGTAAAAGCTTGTAGTAGGTTCTGCTGCTTCTAACAAATAAATGGACATTTGCAATTGTTGGTTCGTCTATCGAAACTTCCCAGTGTTGTGTTGGTGGAAATTTTAAATATGAAATATTTTGTTTGTAATAGATTTTAGTCTTAACTTATCTGCTTCTCTGTGTTGTTAGCTGCAAAAAATTTAATAAAATGTGTTCATATGATTTAGAAAAGGTTTTGAGCATCATTTTGTGTCTTGGCTTTCATAAGAAAACATTTCTTCCAGAACGATAAGATTTGTTTGTGGTTTTGTGATTTTCTTATATTTTAGTATGTTAGTCACGTTTTCAAACTGGTTCGCTATTCATTGGTGGGCCCCGCAGTTAATATTTAGTGAGTCATGACAAGATCATGAATGTATATGTATCTTATTTCAATTTGTAAAATAAATTACGGGCATAAAATCTTCCAATAACCCACATAGCGTCCGTGTAAATGCACAATAGAAAGAACAAATAAATGACTGGTGTACGCTCAAACACTGCACATTTAATTAAAAACCTCTTTTCATTATAAACATTTAATTTTAGTTTGTATATGTTTTGAGAAAGTTCAGTATCATTTTTATATAAAATTATATTTTATAAGAATTTTTTTTTCTTAATAAAAGTTTGTTTTTAATCTTAGAAAATCTCTCATATTGAATTTGTCTAAAAAATTTATAACCTTGAGAATGAAGTAAATCGTTATAAATTTGGTCTCTTAAAAAGTGGGTTGTAATGATGAAAATTCCTGTATATGTCCTTGCCAAAAGCTTTGCATTACCAATTTCAAGTAAAATTTAGAACACACTAATCAGAATATGCAAAATTTGTTTATAACAATACACAATATGTTAAAAATTTAATAGTTTCTGAACAATTTATATGTATTGTACAGCTATAATATGAAATGCATTGTAAGAACATTTGTGCTTATGGTCAGAATTGAAGATTTAAAATTTAGTTGCATTATAGAGGTAGCATTTGTTACATTGAAAACCAGTTGTATTGGCTGCAGATTTAGAATTTATTTATTTCAATTCAATGCCAGTTTTATTATTGCTGTTATGGTGTGGGATTTTACTATGAGAAATTCCGGCTCAGGTGTTATCCCTAACATCCAACAACTTCTCAGAACTAGACTATTCCAAATTATCTTAATATTGGAACATTAATAAAACGGAACTAGAAATGATTGTTGAGCAAAAAAATTTTGGTTGGTTGAAAAAATTATTTTAATTAAATCATGAGGACTTTGTCAGAAAAAAGAGTTTGTTTGAGAATTTTTCCCAAGGTTAATAAAGCTCCATCCATAGCAAACATTGTCACAATTCAGAAGAAAACAAAGTTTTGAATACACAACAGTTGAGCATAAAATTATATCTAATTGGGTTCTAAAAAAAATGCTGTAAAACTATTTGCAATACTTATATTTTATAATACACAACACAAACACTTTTATTAAATTAAATACTCACAAAGAATTTATTTAGCAGCTAAAGTGTTCAAAATATGTTAATGCAAAAAATTTGTAATGATATTTTTTTTAAATGTTAATCTATTAAAATTTTTTTGTAACTCTTCACCTTTTTACAGTCAGCAATTTTATGCAGTAATCTGCTTTAGATAATTTATTTAAAATCGTTTTTTCCACCATGTTTTCAGCTTCAATTTTTTTTTCTGTATTTCTTTGTCAAAACATTAGGAAATTAAAAATTAGCAGAAGTCGATTCCGATTGCTTTCGCAAACGTATTGAAAGTACATGCGACTATACTATCAGTGTCATAGTGGTCAGTGTGTACTGTAATTATTCTACTCCTAATTATAATCTCTGACTCACTAAAGGTAGATGATGTTTAGGACCATATTATTCCTTTTACCCTTCATAATATTTGAAAAGTGACATTAGAGCATTAACGAATTTCTTTCAAGGCACCCCCTAAAACTGGAGCCTGGGTCATCTTTACGTCATTGTAAAATCCCTTGTTCTAGAATATTTAATTATTCAGTCATTGCCATCACTTCGTTGGACTAGGAAATAGAAAACAAAAAAAAAATTATGAATTATGTCTCTTCTTTGTAAATAGTGTTTTCCCTCTGCCGGTTTGATTAGCAAGAACCCTAGCACTAAATAAACACTAGTCTAATGCAACCCCACCAGTCTCAGCTTATATCTAGGCATCTCATACATCTGTCTAATGGAATGTTTTATCAACTTTACTATTCTCTTCATTGAGTTCGGAAGCTAACCACAAAATTTATTAAAACTGTGTGGAAACACAATGCTGTGTTTAAAAAAATCGTGAAGTAGTTTTGTATGAATATAATTCTTTGTCAGGACATATTTTTCACATACTTATAAAAAAATATGATTTTTGTTAGTGTTTGGTTTCTAGCAATCATTGTGGCCTGCTAACAACTTAAATATTATATCTGGAAGTAAATATATTTCGATTATGGATGATTTATTGTACTGAATTATTTATGAAAATATAACATTGTGAAATCTCTGATGAATAGTTAACACTCAACTTTTATAATCACGTTTATTTAAAAAAAAGGATTGCACTGTTTTTGTAATCTTTAAATATTGATTTATCGCAAGTGATACCAACATTGTTGGAATACGTCATCTATGCTCTCTAATAAAATTTAAACTACATAAATTAAATAATATACATTAATATTATTTTCAAATAATTAATTTGATCATTTTTTATCGTAATCAACCATTAAATATAAATTAAAATAACTTGTTTGATTATTTATTAAGATCGTTTTTAAATCTCAACAGTATAATATAGCACAATTTCGAGTTGTTTTTGTCTGTTTTATTATTCGATTAAAAAATTAAATTTTTATGTAATAAATAACATTTAAATATTTATCATTAATTGATAGAATAGGGTGGAAAACGTATGATAGAATGTTTTTCTAATTAAGCATATAATTTCGATATGAACTTTTAAAAAAAGTTACTAGTGAAATCTCTCATTTGAAACCCTTGTCGAATATGTAATTTGAAATGAAAAATTATGCATATAGAAAAATACTAACTTAGACTTTTTCAGGAGAAAAGAATAAAATCATTGCATAAAGTTAAAGGGCGATATCCATTTTTCAAAGAATGGCATTTATTTTTGCGTTTTCTGCATGATTTGTCTCAATATACAGTAAGAAAAGTAAGAAACACCAGTAATATCTTTCTCTAATATTCATAAATTTAAATTTGTGCTATGAACCGAATTCTAAATCATCGGTTCCATTTTCATCGATATTAGTGAAACTTCTTAATTTCTCTTCCTCTCTTTTGTACCCTAACCTTGGAGATCGTCCAAAACCTTTTGTTCCTTTATACTTGAACTGCGAAATATTCGGCGATCCTGGCATACTTGTATTGCCATGCTCCTGTAAGGAGCTACAACTACTGGCATACGACCGATGTTTGTTTTCTTCACAGTAATTTGTGGCACAATTATGAGAGAAAGATGAAGAACCTACACTAGAGATGGAATGAATCTGCTTACTAGTTCTCTGCACGGGATTTTCGAAATAGGAAAAAGTTCCCCCAGATCCACTTGTACGGTGTTCATAATATTGTTCGTTTTGGTCATCGCTGATTGTCAGTTCTTCGTCCCGGATGGCAGTTTCGTATTTGTCCAGAGATTCCATGCTGCCATCAGTGGTATTGAAATAAGTTTGTTCATCTCCATGAATTAGAACATCGGCTTTGCACTCTTGTGGAAGATTGAATGCTTTCTCCTGCATAAGATACGACTTACCTCCAGGGTACGATGACGTAGAAATTGTTTCTGCTGGATAGTATTTCATGGAGCCGATTATACTGTCTGCGTTTTGACTAGAATATGATTGGGCCGAATACACATCTTTTTCAGATTCGTTGTCAGATATTCGCGCCAAATGGATGGGCCTGGGTGTTATCAAACACTGGCTTCCCCAGTCCGAGGACACTTTGGGTTCTTCGTTTTCTTCGTCGGTCTCTTTGAAGCTGCCATACTTCTGCTGCAATTGGGCATGAGTCAGTTCTTCTTGGGGAAGAGCTTCTGCACCCCTGCTGGATGACCGAACAGGGCGCCAGAGAGATTTTCCCGTTTCTTCTTCCAATATGGAACTATAAATGATTGAAATAAAAGAAATAAATGTTGAAATACATTTTGTAATATGCTAGAATACATAAGTGATTTTATAAAATTATGATCGTTGACAGTATTGAATGCGTTTACCGGCTCAATCTCAATAGACGCTTATAACACGAATGGAAGAAATTTATAAATTATCCGATGAAAACATTGGATGCGAGTAGCGTAGTTTTTGAAAACATATTAAGCCCCATTCCAACAACCAATGCGGGGCTTGAGTCCGATGGATTTTGCAATCTTTATCCTCACTTGTGCTTTTTCGGAGTTCTTTGATGTCTCTTCATTTTACCGATAGTTTGCGAGAAGCTCCTGATAGACATTCACAGGCGAGAGTGGTTCAGATTGCAGATTTAAGACCATATCCGTAAATTCAGCGAGCCGTCAGAACGGGATTTTATCGCCCATTTAAAAGAACAGTTTCAATATTTAGGTGCTTCTATCTTAGTTATTAGCAATCACTTCGTTAGCAAGTTGAATTTATACTTTAACTAGTAGAATCTGTATAATGTTGTCCTTAGAGTGAATGTCAGCGAAATCAAACACAAAATTATATTAAAGAAATTCCATGATTTTTAATCTTCTAATTTGGCTCCTTGCTAAATATATAGCAAAGAAGTAAAAGCTTAACATGTTTTCTCTACAAGGAAAATCTTTGAAGTCGCCAGGAAGGCAATTAAGTAAAAATAAATGAAAAAATTATTTTGATCGTTTTTATTTTAAATTAGTCATTTATGGTGCCCAGCTGCATCGGTGGGGATACAGGTTTTATTTCATGTCCATGATTCCGTCATATCATCACACATTAAAGCCAGATTATTTTTGTAGTCTTGCATACTTTATGTTCATTGTATATTTGAACATCCCTGCTGGAGACCAATTTGTGACATCATAAGTGTTATTAAAAGTGTGATAGTCTTCTAAGTTGATCTTCTAACTTCTCGGTATTGCAACTTCATTTTTTTATATTCATTCATAAACTTAAAAGATTCTGTTTAATATCTATTTTTTTTTCTTCAATTTCTACTATTAGTTCACACTCGATATATATGTCTTGTTCAAATTTTCAATCGTTAATAAACTTTTTATTCATCCACTCAAGTTCAAATACATTTTTTTTAAACTTGTTAAGGATGACACTTGATGTTAATACAGTTTTTTTAAATATTAATTAATTAGATTTGTCCAGTAATTTCTATTTGGTCACCAGTCGCCATATGGTCGCTAAGTTTGCTGCCAAGCTCTGAGATTACTGGCGCGACACCCGATCATAAATAATATTATATAAGAAAATAAGTAGGAATGGGCTTAAATTTTTTTATATATAGCTTCTTTTATATATTAATATTTTTTTATCTTTAGCTTCTGACAATGAAAGAAAATTGCACAGTAAAATATTTGCTGAAACAATGATGAATGTTTAAATTTCAAGTCAACCATGTAATATATGATTGTCAGAAATTAGGCCAATAGTAATAATAAATAAATTGCCGAAATTCAGAAAAAATTTCACTATTTTTAGATTGGCGTCACTAAAATGGCAATTTTTAAAATTTTTAAACGAGATGTGTTGGTAATATTTTCAGCAATTAACGATAAAAGAAATCTCCAAAAAGCAAGTTAATTTTTAATTAATTAAAATTTTAAAATCAATCGCTCCGTAGTTTACTTTCCCATTCACCAAGATACATAAATGCCAAATTTGGTAGTTGTAAGTCAAACGGTCAGGTCTGTAAACAGCAAACACACAGAAACACACACATTCATCTTTATTATTAGTAAATGTAGAGTTTAGAAAGAAATATTAGAATTGATTTAAAGAAGAAAATGAATGGAATTAAGAATTAAAGCTAACATTTCTGCAACCGATATTCTAAAAATTTTTGGAAAAAGTAACTATACATTAAAAAGTATTCAAAATTTCTATAAATTATGTCAGAGGTGCAAATCAGATTCTCTTAGAAAAATAAATATTTGCTCTCTTTGATTTTCCCCCCTATAATTATTAGAAATGATATATATGAAAAATTATCCAAAGCAACACTAAATACTAAATAGAAAACCTTCAACAATTCATAAGAGTGTTGAGTCATTATTATAATTAATAGTGTACTAAATTTCATGGGTGTAAGTGCGATGGATTTGTTGAACACCGCAGACATATATAAATACTTTCTTTTATAAATAAGATATCAATCAATCTAGCATTGGATAATATTTAGCAGCAAATTTATTTAGTTGAATAGTCTCTAAAATTGAGCTATTTCGATTATTCAGGGAAGTTTAATGAACTATGACGGATGTAAATATCCGACATTTATTTTGCGTTTCAAAATCCCATCGAATTTCTTTGGATGAAAAATGCCCGATATGCTTTTTAAAATCACATGTAGGTATGAATGCGTTTGAAAATGAAAAGAAGATGTAGCTGTTTTATCAGCATATTCGTTCCATTGTATAGGCAGGCATTTCGTAGATAAAAGTAGTAAAATATCTTGCGAAATAGTCCGTCTTAAATATTTGAAATTGCAAAATTGCTTTGTTTTTATTGTGAATTTAATGATAGTGAAAAAACTTAAGGAATCAAAAGTAGAGACTTATGGAATCAAATCGATATCAGCTGTTAAGGGATGTAAAATACAAATAAATGAAAAAAAATAATAAAATTAACAATAAATAAAAAATAAACTAGAGGTACATAGAAATATGCGATCGGAAAAGCAAATCATTTGAATTATAAGTAGGTAGAAGTTCAATAATGATAAACCATTATCGAGTGAAAACTTTTTATTTGTTGATATTCAACACTTGGTTAGTATATTGCTGCAGAATTCCCCATATTCATATCGGTGGATTAAAGACCGAAGGGCTAAAAGTTTATTGAGGGCCCAGTTCCAAATCTTTGAGGAAGAAGCCACGGAGAGAAAATATTTGCGTGATTGTGTCACATTTTTGAGTGAAATATCTAAAAACGAAATGAATCCATGCACCGAGAGGTCAATTGCACTTCTCAAACCATTAACAGCAATTGTAGGTGAAGGAAAAAAAAAACATTATGTCCCGGGCACGACTCATTTTCGCCATGCTATGATTTAGACAAGTTATATTGCACACATTCAGCGATTCATCCATTCTGAAACCGTTTCACATACACTCATCGCACATCTTTCCATTCTTTTCTACTATTGAAAACACAAAATGCATGTCCATCATCTTAGTATTCATAAACTATTGCATGTTCTTTGTAAACAATCGGTATTTGAAATGAGGAGAAATTAAAGCTCATTTCATATGTGATTTTGGTTTGTTTCTACATTTTCGACTCTTTCTTATCGCAAATCTTATTCATAATTTTGAATCGATCTTTTTAGTACATAACATACAGAAGGCCAGTTAGAAACTGGGGATTGAAAGAGTTAAATTTGCTTACTTTAAACAGATGAATTTAATATGATAACTAATATTTAATTTTTTTCTTAATACCAATTCTTTTGGAACAGATTGCATGTCATATTTTTGAAATTGTCCGATTAAGTGTAAAAATTTTATACCTTCTGGAAGAATAAGAGGACGACACATTATCCATTGATCTCCACTGTGTTTTCCAAGGGAACTTTTTCAACAGATAATGCATTTTGTCACTATCATGAAGGCTTGAGCTGTCACTAGCTTCTACACAACTCATACTACTCGAGGAATTCCGGCGAAGACTTCGGGATCTTTCGTACAACCTCGTGTCTGAGTGAGATCCTCTGAGACCTCCTGGTCCGCTGGAGAAGGAAGATGACCGACTGTTGACAGCAGATCCAGTATCGTAATAACGGTCACTATCTGCCATCTGTAATAAAAGTTATTTTAAAATTATCAGAAAATTTGGCGAGAGGATTTATTTTATAATGTTTAATGTCTTAAGTTTTCAATTTTTGAATGCGCTTACTTCCGAATCCGCTGACCAGTTGGCGGATTTTTTTTCTTCTGAATCAGAAACACCCTCTGAAATAGTTATGAAATGTGTTAAAAGTATTTTCTGCTATAAAATCGGGATAATATTGTTTAAGATAGTTAAAAATTAAATAAAAATAATTAGATTGAATGCCTTCTGGGTACGAAAATGGAGAAAAAATTCTTGAATAGAGGACGATACTCAAATCATCATTTTTTAGTATTGTTGCTTAAGAGTTAAATATTGGATTAAAAATATCGCTTTAAACATCTGATAACTGTGTACCAGTCATTAAAAATTACTAATATTATTAATGGGAATATTACGAAAAATCAGTAATTTCTATCTAGTGTCATGATTTTTTTTCCCCGTTAGAAGAAATTCTCGAAGAATTTGGGTTGGCAAGAAATCTTCTAGATTACTTATAGACTAAGGTTCTAAAATTGTGCTGATAAGGGTATTTTGCTTACTCTTAAAATTCAAAAGTTTATTAATTTTTTTAAAACAAATATACGCAATAAACGGGTTCCTTTGTATAAATTTATTACCTAGTAAAATGAGTTTTCTCAGTAGAAATACAATAAAGCGACATTAATACCAGTATCTTTAAAAAGATTTTTTGTTAAGTAGCCTGAAAAAATCCCACCTTTTTCTTGATAATTTTATAATAAAATTAACGATAATCTAATATTTGTCATATTTTATGTACATAAAGATTGCAAAAAATTATAACATATGAATTCTTAAAATTGAAAGTGATGGCTACCTTGTCTGGATATTGCTAACCGCATAGTCTCTTTCTTTAGTTCATGAGCTGTTGTCATGAGGTCATTGGCTGAGAAATCTATGTTCGCCCAGTCATTGTACGGAGCCATTGTAAGTTGTTTCAGTCTTTCTTGCAACCAATCATCCGTAACCAGATCCTTCAAGCGAAAAATATTATGAGGGGCATGAAATTTCGTATTCAACCATTTAAATTTGTTTTACTAATATGTGAACATGTTAAATTTAAGCAAATATCTAGTAATATGCTTATGGTCGAAGTGAAAAAGAAATACAACAATCAACTTTTCAGAAATAGACTTTTGTCAGTGTATCGATAAAAGTGTTTAATTAGAAAATAATACTTTATTATTAGAAATCTAGAGGTCAAAAAATAATCTAAAAGTCTGCGACACTGATAGAAATTGTCTGAGTAAATAGAGATTTTAATCAATTTTATCAAAAAATAATATTTCAGATTTTGTATATTTTTAATTTTTGATCTTGTTATCAAATTTTTTATAATATTGAGGCTTAATTCCCTGATACGTTCTTTTTAACCTTACTTAGACCTTTATAACTTTGTTTTGACTTCCAGATTTTTGTTAAAAGAATTATTTTTCTACTTTACTACTAATATTCTTATAAAAGCTCGTTTTTTTAAAAACATTTTGCTTTATTATTTTCTAATTTGTTATTATAAATATTATGGTGTTTTGTTATCAATTTTTTTTCAAAATCACTACTAGATGGTGCTTTTATATAATTTCAAAATTTAATTAAAATTTGTCTATTAGTTGATAATTAAGTTTTCAATATGTTAAAATATATTGTTATTATAAACACACAATTGCACAAAATTTCAGAGCTCTAAAACATCACAAAATAAGTGAAAAATTGATTATAAAATTCCATTTTTACAAATATAGAAGAAATTAAATAATAACGTATAAAATACAATGACCAAATAGCTAATAAAAATTATGTTTTCTAAAATGATTTTTTTTTCTAAAATGAAAAGAGCATTTTAAATTCCTTACTTCTGACGGGCGTCGAGTCGTAGTGTCCACTGACCAAGCCTTGATATTTTTGAATTTGTTTCTTCTTTTGTCCCAGGTGGGGAGGATAGTGACTGGCTCTCCTTGACTGGTCACTCGATGTAGAGCTGCTTGTAGAAGAACAGCAGACATATCTCGATGCAATAATTCCCATCGTAGATGGCAGACCTGCCTCGTCCGTTCCATTAGAGTTTGTTCAACATCCCTTGCCTTGGAAATGTAGTATATATATATATAAGCCAATTAAATGCATTTGTCGAAGCCTTATTTTTATCATTTGAATTGTAATGAGTCAAATGAAAGTCTTGATTGCAAATCTTTACTGAGAAAAGGGTACAGCAAAATTTCACTCGACCAAATCTATGTAAATAGAAACTTATATATAACGTCTCTAAAATTACTGTTAAAAAATATGTACTGTGCTACAAGAAAATAATCAAGGTTTTTCCTGTGATATAGCGATATAAGTAACCCTTTTGAATGAATTGTTTATATGCTATAAAACTAGAGTTGAGTATGTTTTGATATACCTATCGTAAAACTAATTTTAACTTTTATAAAACATGTAAGTGTGTTGTCTACAAAAACAGTTTATGAATCCATTTTATACAATTTTCAAAGTATTTAAAAATTGCATACTGTAATTAGATACAAAATAGTAAAAAGCAGATCATGATTCAATTGAAATCATTGTGATCTGAAATGGTCTCCTCTTTACTTTAGTTAACTGGGATGAAACTATAATTGTTGAATTTATTTGAAAGTTATTTAAACTATGATCATAGCTTCCCTCGTCCTACTGCCTAGAGCTGGAATCGTCGTTACAACAGCAACGCGGAACAGAGGATGGAACCAACCATGGCCTAACATCTCTTGTAGGAGATGGTTACTCCACTGAAACGGAAGCAACTTGACCTCAGACCTTTACAATACCTCCAAGAGAAACGAGAACCCATTATTTTATCTGCCGATTTCTCATCTATCTATATTTTCACATCCCATTCTCATTCTACCTCAGAGAAATTCAAGAGATAGTGCAGGATGTTTTAAAAAGTTGACAAACTCTTTAAGTGTAGGTCCGATATACAAAAATGTATACATTTTACTAAAGAATGTGAGAGCGTAAAGGTAAAAGGCGCAAGTTGTCAAGATATATTTTCGTGAATTAATAAATGAAAAGGATAAAGTGTATTCATTGGCATTAGTGTAACTCACTTCAAAAGTTTTTAATTCATGCTTGTAATAACTCAAGATTTAAAGTTTCCGTGTGCTATTCGTCTTTGGGTTTTGCATTGTAATTGCCAAAAGCTAAATATTAATGCATTTTTTGAGTAAAAAGAGTTGTACAAAATGTAAACAGCATAAGTGTTAAATGACGGCAAATGCTCGTAATATACGTACGTCATCTAAGCCTTTATTTGCATGCTTAGATGACTATGTATTGATGTTTTTTCTGTGACAGATATCATATAACTGACCTCATTGTGGGTTTTTTTTTTCTATGTGTATCCTAGATTTATAGAGATTAAAAAATTGCTCATTATGCAAATTTAAAGTAGGATCTTTTTTTTAGATTGGGCGTAGGAGAACTAGTAGTTCAGTTCTGCGATTATTTTGAGTCAAATCATTCATGAATTTTACTCTTGCTGAGGCATCATTTGACAGAATTTCAGTCAAGTGATAAAGAAGAATTAAAAGCTGATTTAATAATGGAACCCTCAAACGATTTTATTTACAACTGAATGAAAAGCATCAAATAACTTTAAAATGTTAATTGTTAAAGAAATGAATGCTTAAAAATTCTTGAAAGTTGCTATACGTACTTGCTGCAGTATTTGCGTAGATAATTCGTGAATTTTCGATATGCTACTTGGATCACATTTTAAAGTTTTTCGCCATTTTCTGCGACTGCCTGCAAAAGCAAACATGAAATTAAAAAAAAAAAATAATGTTTTGTATATTTATTTCCTTTTTTTTTTGACACAGGCTAATCAATTTTATGAGTCTCATTCAATTAATACATAAATTCTACAAATTTACTTTAGGTAGAAGAAATAGAAAATAATTCCATATAAAATAACGTGTTTTCTATTTAAAAAAAATGAAATTGATATTCCCAGTTTTTGTATTTTGTGATCCAAAACAACTTCGTTTAGGTAAATGTACATTATAATATTTCTAACTGATATCACTAAATAACTAAATTTTTCCTCAGATGAATTATCATTGATGTTTTTCCATTTTTAATTGTAATTGTAAACTTTTCATGCGATAGTATGAAATTTGGTGAAGCAAAATTAAAAGCAATTTTTAAAGCAAAATTAAATCCATTATGACTTCATTTTTAAACTCCACCAAATGAAATAAGTTAACTTCGCCTATTATATCTATAAAAAAAAATAGTACATGTTTATTCAAACAATTATCTATTAATTGATGTTAGATTGATGGTCCTATTTTCTTTTCTGTAATTTCCAGGATTTTCAAATCGTTTTTAATAATTGCCAAAATAATGTAAATACAAATAAATATATTTAATATGATCATTAGAGGGAATCTTTTTTGAATAGATGAAATAATTGAAAATATAAGTAATATTTTTTATTCAAGCAAAATGGCATTCCGAAATTTAGAAGAATTTTCATTAACATTTTATTTATTCCAATAGAATAAGCAAGAAAATGAGGTATAGAAAAAAACGCTTCTTCCTGCTATCGGATTTCATTTATAACTTGATGCAGAACTATGCTTAGTGTAAGGACATCACCTCAAGTTTCACCCACCTAGCGTTTGTTATTTGTGAATTAGCATGCTTTTATACACTTAATGAAATAGCAAACAGATAAGATATCAAAAATAATTTTTTGACTCATTAATGTACAAAACGTTACAAAATCTTTTCGAAGATAGTGGCTTTTCGAAACCATTTTTTTAAGGCTGTTTTTCAGCCAGGCAATGATTTTTTTGATGATCTATTAAAGAAAAGTCCGGCTTTAGTTTCTAATGAAGACAACATATGGCAGCACTAATTTTAGCTTATTTGTGTATTTAGATATGAAATGACACTGTTTTCAAGTAGGAAAATGAACTACTGAAAAGGTGAATGTTTAAAATGTGGAGATGTATTAAGAGTTTGAATCTGAAGTACTTTTTTGAGGACATCTATATTTTCTCTGTACGAGAAAGTGGAAGAGGAAATTATAAAGAAAAACTTTAAAATTCACTGAGATATATATATAATTTTTTTATTTTTTCCCACTTAATTAGATCTGACAATCAATCCAGTATAAATCCAATTGTGCATCATTACTTGAAGTAAAAAGACATTGTCTAATGTTAAGGAAGAATAATGTTCTTTATGTTTTCTGAAGTACGAAGTTGCACTTGATACTCTTCATCGGACATGCAAATTCGTTAAGGTCCGGCTTCGCT
Source organism: Argiope aurantia (assembly GCA_026543865.1). NCBI lineage: Eukaryota > Metazoa > Arthropoda > Arachnida > Araneae > Araneidae > Argiope > Argiope aurantia. The sequence goes on along the minus strand of JAPMOR010124665.1, from coordinate 44,525 downwards.
GTCTACTTACCGCCACGTGAGAAGCCATAGGATGTGCCAGTGACTTGCATTTCTCGCATTTTTCTTATTAGATCGTCTGCCAATCTTGTCTGCTGATTGCTGTGGTACCGGAAACTTTCCTAAAAGAACGTGTTATTTCATGGATTTTATTTTTTGTACTCGAAATACCATTGATATAAATAAATATAAAAAATTAAATAAAGTGAAAGTGTTAATTATAGAATAGAGAAATGTTCTTATTAAATAATTTATTAATCATACTCACTGTCATGATACTAGAAATCCCCCTAGCCCGCCCCCCCAAAAAATTTCATTTTCACTTAAAGGATTCATTTTTAATAAATGAATTCAGAATTTTATTTACCGCTTATCTATAAACAATACATTCAGAAACGTAGTTTTTTTTCTTTTGGGATTCTACATTTTTCACTTTATTTATTGAAAAACACTATTTGAAACTGCAATCCTCTAGAGAGATAATTTTTAAGCAACAATAACTAGTAACTTTCCTAAAAGCATATATTTTTACTTCCCAAGAATAGTTATTTTTTAATATAATTAATTCTGAAATTCATTTCCATATATGTACTAACCGTGCGCCTAACAATAATGTTTTTTTAAGGAAAGGATTATATTTTCATTTAGTTTAAAAAATTATTTGGAATTATTATCCTCTAGCGTAACAATTTTCAGTCCATGATGAGTAAACCCGACAAATTACATAAATGGCTTTTCATAGGACATATGAAAAACTGTTGGCAATAATGAGAAAATAGTAAAAAGAAAAGAAGAATAGCAAGAAGTTATTAAAAAACATTTTGGCATGAAAATGCGTAAATGAAACTAAGCATATTTTTAATAATCTTATGCGTACATATTGTTTCAAAAGGGAATTATGAATTTTGCATTTGGTCTGCAGATCACGAGGAAAAATTTTTTTCCGTCAAAAGTTGCGCCAGAAATGGGATCGATGAATTTCAGAGAGCATTTCTTATGGATGTGTCGGAAAGCGCAGATAAATAATTTCAATCTAGGTCAATTCAAGGCAACGATATAATCAGTACACTGAGTTGTTGGGAATATATCATGCGGTTAGAAATAGACAAAATGTGTTATGTAAATGTTGAGAATGTTTTCCCAAATAGACATCTACCAAATTTCATCCTCCCAAGTGTTTTTCTTATGAGAGGATCATGAAAACCTTTGTATATGATACTGGCTTAGTGAAGGTAACTGGTATCCAAGACATTTTTTTTATTTTGTTTCACCCCCACTTCTCATCATCATTTCAGAAAATACAAATGGCATCCAGTGCATGGTATTACGTTTTTGAATTCTTATATTTGACTTTAAAAAGAGGCATAAGTATATTAAGGTTGTGACTCTATGAAGTCATTAAGACTTGTGCTGGGGACATATGAACTCCACTACCCCCTTCTTGTGACTGCACCCTTAGTATGCGAGAAACCTCTAGGGTTGTTGAAGCGGCAGCAGGTGTTGATAGCATTCCTGTCAAATCACAGCGGGCTCGATAATTCAAGAGTCCACTTCGCAAAATGGTGGATTTCTAGCTAGGCAGCTGCCTAAAATCACTAATCTGAGATCAATTTTTAAAAAAAATTATTTTCCTAGTTACCAAATAAATAAATTTGTAAGGAATACAAATTCTGTAAATTATAGAAAGTTAAGATAACATCAACACTTGATGAAGTATAACTGGTCAAGTTCCTGTGTGATTCAATGGGATCACTTAGTTATTAGAATATTTATAAACACCGAGCATTTAAGTCAATAATATTATGCACAGACGTGGTTGCCAGACTGTTTGGAATCATAATACATCAAGACTAATAGATAAATTTTACTAAGTTCATAAAGAAAACTGAAATAAATAATTAACATGCTAAAAATGTGTGGAAATGTGAAACTAAATCGATTATCTGATTAAAGATGAGCTTCATAATACGCACTGAGGCCACAAAATGTTTAAATCCACCACTAAAGCTTACATTGTGGCAGACGAAAAACATTTTGAATTGCTTTTTTTAATAAACTGCAAGCTTCCAGGTGGTCGTTTTTTGTATATCAATAAATGAAACTTTGTGATTTGCTTCCTTCCCTCGCGTAGGTTGATATGTAACCAGGTATATGCGAATATATGGACGTAATTTTCAATACGCAAATTATTCCGCATGATTTGACTAACACATCAATTTAGTACAAATCTTTTTTTTTTGTGGCACTTGCGTATGAAATAGATTATTGCTTATTCAAAACAGTAAGTACACACTGTCATTAAAATCATAAGACTCAGTTATATATTTAAAAAAATTGGGAAAACAATAACAAAACAAGAAAAATAAAAACAATCCTCAACTCGAACTAATGATTCGATTTTTTCCAATTTTTGTTTCTTATGAAAGCTCATAATATCTAGATATATTAACAATGGCCACCTACTTTTTATTATCCTCCATTTTTGAGAAAGGTTTCAAATATAGAACCTCACTGTACGTTCTCTACGGCAAAAGACCATTACAGAATTTTCGTCCAAAACCAATACGTTGACCTCGAAATTTTTTCTTTTATATTAAAACTTTTGCCTCTTAAATGCATCAGCATGCCAGTTTGTTCTCTCTTCTATGATCCATTTAAGAGGCGTATCGTAATATAAAACCATTATAGAATCACAATCTCAACAAATAGACTGATTTCGTCACTTTGCCTGTATGCTAGCCAATTGAATTTTTATATTTACCACACATGTATGATTTAAAATAGTAGCGTCTTTTGTTATGATAAGATGTAATTCATCAAAGTTAATTGGCATGCTTGATTAATATTATTGCTGTGGTTGGAGAGCAGCTGGTCGCCATAAGCGGCTAGCTATAATAAGAAATTTCAAAATTTTACCTCTAATCTCTCACGATCTGACTTCAGTTTATCACTGCATTTTTGAAGTTCTTCAATTCTTGATTTCAATTCAGAAATGAGGTGCAGGGATCCTTGTAGGTCTCTTGGTCTAGACATATGAATTTCCCATAGTTTCTGACGATATTTTTCTATGAGATAAAATTTGAAAAGTAAAAAAAAAATATGAAGAGAAAAAAAAGTGTTTGATAGCAATTAATAAGAAATTTACTAAAACACGAAATTTTAATACTATAAAATTATCCCATTGTTATTTTTAATAGCATATAATTTTTTTTCACACAGGAGATTTAATAGCAGTTAGCTTCATCCATAGGATGGATGAGGCTATCACTATATAGTGGCCATAATAGAATTTGAAAATCATTGGACAATTTCCACAGGGCATTTGTTACTTTTTAGAGACGCATGTATATTATGATTAGGACCGGATTAAACCTACTAGAGGCCTTAAGAAATGCAAGTCTCGGGCCCTCCTATTTTCTAATCTCTTAACTTCTTACAACATATTAATATTAATTATTTGTTTACGAGTTTTATGCAGTAAATCCTAATGATCTGTTAATACATTTATTACGGGGTTCTTTCGGAAGAGTTAGTTTCAATGTTTCTCATATCAAAAAAAAAAAAAAAAAAAAAATTCAAATTTCAGATTTAAAATAGTTTTAAACAAAATAGTAGGAAAAAAAGTTTTACACAATTTAAATATAGAAATTCGAAATTAATTTTTTTATTGTTGTTTTAAATATCATAATATTAAAATTTAAAAATCTAATTAGGATAATTTGGATAATATTTTGATATTTAATCGATCGTTGATATGTATTTGAATCAGTTCGAATACATTGCTCTGGTAAATTAAATGAAAGTGGGGAAATTAATATGATGAAAAATATCGCAAAAGAGTATCTAAATTTCTGGGCATCCTAATATTGCAAGACCCCAAGCAAATGCCTGTTTGATAATTCGACCATGATTATGGTGCTATTAGATGCAGAATCATAACATGGGAAGCCTTCTCTCCTCGAAGATCACATCTAATAATTAAAAGTAATGAATATGCATTTTATAACTCTTCTCTATCGTTAATTGAATAAAAAAAATTGATATTTATCAGCAATTTCGATATTGAGACAATATACCAAATTTAATTTATTTTTCTTATTATAGTTTTGTGTCATCCTGTTCACATATACACGAATAAGCAGGTCGGTTGACATTCAACTCGAAAACAAGTAAAGAGTTATAATCTTTGTAAAACAAAGTTCAAATTTCATCTATTTCACTAGTTACATTTTTGGATTGATTATGTATTTATAAATGAACTCGAGACTTTCCATAGACAAATAATCATCATCAATTTTCTAAGTACAACTTATATAATTTCGTCTTTCCAACTTGTTGCATTCTTTGTTATTGTATTCACAGATAGACAGACAAAATTCCACAAGGGGATTTTATAGACAGAAAGAGATTTATAATGCCAAGATTCCTCAAAGTTTGGAGGTGGAATTTCTATTACAATGACGATATTTTGTTTTTGTACACTTAGTATATAAGAAAGTGAAAAGCTTATACTGGAAAAAGAAAGAAAATTATTTTTACCAATTTCTTCTTGGTGTGTTCGGTTAGTCTTTTCTGTTTTGTCGTCAAGTCTTTCCAGTTCGTTCTGCAGATGGCTGCAGATTTCTTCTTTGTCTTTTAGTTGATCCAGAAGGAACATGTTTTCTTCCAGAAGAGAATAGTAACTGTCCTCCGTGTGGTGAGTGCCGTCTCGGTGCTCTTGTTGTGTGTTGAGGGGTATGTCTGGTTCTAGATTTACGACGTCCAGTTCGCCAGCCAATAAGGTGTCTCCTGATTTCGATCTAAAACAATTGCAGGGAATATGAAACTTACATCAAAGATAGAAGTTTATTTAGCAAAGAAAAAAATTAAATTGCAAAAGTCTGTGCTTAATATATTCTGTTTAAAGCACCTTCAGTCCAAATTTGAAGTGCAGGAAATTATTCAAAAAGCTGCATTAATGATATTGTGAGGGGCTGGAGGACTGACATAGATGATCTATATTCTCAGACTCTATGTCAGCACTTCAGAAAATACAATCCGTGAGCACCATAAATAATAAAAAAAAACGGGATAATTAAAGAAAACTTGAGAAAGGCTAAAGAGAATAAATGAATTATATTAAAGAAGATTAAGGCTCACATCGGAATATACGGAAACGGGAGAGCAGATAAATATGAAAAAAAAATGAAAAGGCTGCACAGAAAGACCAAATAGATATTATTGTCCCAAAATCATTCCAAATGTTGAAGAAGGAAATTAGAAGAGAGATGACTATGCAGTGGCAGAATAAAAGCATAATGTCGTGCAACGCATAACATATGAATTCATAGAGGAATCAAAAATTATAAAAAGAATATTTCAACCGATGATAGTGCAAATTATACCGGGACATGGAAGATTTCCTGAATATTTCTAAAGATTCGGAAGGATGCAAGACAACATATGTATATGTGGGAAAATAAGCTCAGTTCATCACTACATAACAATCTCTCGAGCTCAAAGAAGTTGGAGGAAGATTCATTATAGATTGTAATTTTAACACACTATTTCAATACCCTGGAAATTTAAAAATATTACAAGAAATGATGGGAAAGATTTTTAGACTTTTACCAACAGTTTGAAGATTCTTTGAACCTTTGTTGGCTGTTGTTTTCTTATGCCAAATTTTGGATCGTTAAGGAGCATAGCTATAAGTCACAATAATTCCTGTTTATGCGGTTTAGTTCTGTGGTACGTGGTGATTAATTTTTAATTAAATAAAACTTACTGTAATTAAATTTTTAAAAAAGCTGACGAACAAATTAATTAAAAATCATTCTGCAATTTTTTAAAGTGAATAATTCATAAATTCAACTAAAAAACCATTGAACCGTTTTAAGTTTCAGAAATCTTCCTGCATTCTATCAAATTAATACATATTGATCTCTGACATCAGACTTTCGAGAATTGAACAATCGCTAGCTTTTGATAAAAATATCCTTATCATTATAAACACTACAGTTTCTTAAATCCATGCTCTCTAATTATCAGAAACTTCTCCTATTGTGGCATTTTCATTGCTCTCACTTTGTCTATTTAGATTTAAAATAATTTTGTCACACCAATTTTTACAATAAATTCTCTTTAAAAAATATTTTCATTCCAATACTTCTCACAAATAATTGATACCAATTTAAATGTAAATTAAGTGGTCATCGTTTACCCCGCCTTTTTAAGATACCAGCTCAAATCAAATGACTAATAAAATCTATCATTTTTTAATCTTTTGTCGTAAAAATAAGAAAACTTAATGATTAATCCTTTAACCTTTCTTTTATATGAATTAAAAAAGATGAACAATTGAATATTAATGATGTATTTAATCTGAGCTTCAATTGTTAAACAACTTTTTTGAAAAAGGATATCTAAGCTATTTTTGAATCGTCAAGAAGATAAACATTAATAGAGAATAGGAAAGTGCAGAGTTCACTTCCTTCCTGGTTTCCTATTCCAAGAGTTTCTTTGAAAAGATGTCGGAGATCCTTCGAATTGAAATTAACTAGGTAGTTGTTTTGACTAAAACTTCCTACTTTCAATTGTCGCTGTTTTCCATGGGTTTTTTCTACAGCTTTAAGCAGGAGTTCATCAAATATGAGGTGAAAATAAAGAAGACACGAAATGCTAAAAAGCTCATAGTTAAATTTTGTTTTAAAAGAAACAATCGATGAAGAAATGGATATTATCAAACATATTTAATTTGGACTGCAATTGTCAAATACATTTTTGTGAAAATCTATTTAAGCTGCGTAAATTGTTTAGAACCATCGTGATGAGAGGTATTTTATTTGTAAGAAATTAAACATTGAATTTGAGCCTAGAATTTTATTAAAAACTTCGCTTCAGAATTACTGAAAGTTGAGAACTCCTAACGCAGACATTCCTTTAGTGCTGTCCAAGCATATCTTTTGATGTCTTTAAATAATCAAAATAATAAGCTTATTATTGTTCAACTTTACCTCGTAGCCTGATTGCTGGGATTGGTATCCTTCTGGGCTGTTGATAAATCTGGTTCAGAACTGGCTCTTGAAACCTGGAAACACGCTTTTAGTTGTTCAGGCGACGTTCTCGTCGAATTTGATCCAACAGCTGCTAAAACCGTTTCCGCTGCTGGCTTCAAAGATTCGTCTAAGAGAGCTATTGTCGAAAGTTCTGGGTTCACTCCCTTCTTTGTTTCCCATTCGTAGAGTTTCTTTGTGAAGGCATCGGAGATTCCTTCAAATCGGAATTCGCCAGCCGATGTCTTGACTAAAACTTCCTTCTTTTGACCGTCCCCGTCAGTCATGGCTTCTTTTAGCTGCTTCAGTCGGAATGAGCGTTTCTCGAATTTTTGCTTTTCTTTCGAGAGACGAATTATTTCTCGGTCAACTTTTTGTTGTTCTTTTTCAAGCCAACAGAGGTCCTGTCAGGAAAAACATATTTAAATATTTAATGATATTTAAGTATCGCCTGAAAAGTTTACAAGGATGAAATTATTGGATACACCATACATTATCAAATAAGATAATTATTCCTAAAATGGAATGTACTGCATATACGCCTTTGTCGTGAGCTTATAACTAATTTCTAAAAAGTTAGAGATAGATATATACTTTCAAATTTACATTCTTTAAATGACGTAAATTCAAAATAACAAATTTTTTAAATGACGTAAAGAATTATATTTCATATAATTCTAGCCAATAAATGGAACGCTTAAAAAAATGCGATATTTAAATTTTTATTTACACCCTTGGTCCCATCAGACATATTTTGTAAGATTATCTTTACCCCGTATCATTCTAATAAAAAAAAAGATCCATACTACTGCGATCAAAATTGACCGATTTACTTTAGACTAGTCGCCTTTGGCAACCAGCCGAATCGCCAATCTTAATGCTGTTTAGAATTTTAATAATTAACTATTTTATGTAATTCCTATTTTAATAGCTTCTTCATCAAAATATTGTAAAGCTTCAAATTTTGATAGTTATATAATTCACTCAAAATATAAAGGCCTTCAGTAACGTGTATCTATCTAATTTTCTGTTAGCTTCCGTAGAATTTATACTTTAAATTAAAGTGGAAATGATTAAACTGCAATTAATATAAAAACATTTTTTACTGAAACAAAGCATTTTTTTTTAAATATGAATACTGAAAACAGAGTCACTAAGCATTTAAGCTTTATGTACATTAAAGAATATTTTTCATAATTTATGTAATATCTCAAAAATTTTTCAATGCAACTTTTTTCAGATTCATCATGAAATTCAGTTTTTATTTTACTTTCAAAAGGACTTCAAGGCCAATCAGTCTTGAGAAATCCTGGGCTCTGATCTGGGTATCATCTTTGAGATGGTCAATGAAGTGATCTTAAATCACCCGTTTTTATTGAATAGTGGTATTCAAATTTCCACAAATCAATGAGTTTTAGTGACTGATTTAATTAATTGCAGGGCAACTCTTTTTTTATTTAAAAATATTACTGTCTCAAGATCATTTTGTTAAATATGATTCACAGAGTAGAGGATCTATATAAACGCTAAACATTCTGAATTTATAAAAGCATTTATTGACTCAAGTTACATAAAATACAATTATTTACTTCATTTAGACCATTTTAACTCATATTTCTATTATTCAAGTTTTACAGATGAGCCCTGAATCGAAAGGACATACATTGAAACATGTTTGTCTTAAATTAACCTGATTTATTGAAGTAATAATGTAAATATTGTAAATGCATTGTAAAAGATCATAGAAAATTTTGCCTTGCATTTATTTTTTTAGAAAATATATTAGGTGAGAACATGATATTGGTTTGGCTTGAGTCTTTTATAGCCATAAAATTGGCAGTTTATCGCTTTTGAGGTATCAATGTTTCGCTTTTTGGCTTTTTAGAAAATGATAAATCAGGTTGCCACATTTGGAGACTTATCATTAACAAAAAATTATAACTTGACACGAATAACCGCCATGTACCCCCTTCTCCTGCCTAACTAATAAAGAGCAGGGTCATAAGAAGTTATCGACTGAAGATGCACAAAGAGGAAAACGAAAATCAGCACGAAATATTGAGGGGAGGTATCGAAAGATGCATATATACAAATATATTATAATCATAATAATAATATAATTCTTTTTAACTTTCATTTTCAATTTTCTAGCTAGTAAAAAAGTTTTGAAGCTCTAAAGATTTTGACATGAAAAAAAAATAAAAAAATCTTGCTTTTCTAAAAAGTAACGATTGCGCAATTCAGTAGTCACGTGATCATTTCAAACCAGTTTAAACGGTATTTTCTCTCTCTTAATAACTCTTGTTATTTAAGAAAGTGACAACTTTCAGGTGTGATATGGATCCTTTAGTTACGAAGTTAGCCCAAGTGCTACAAGGACAAGAAGAATAGATTTTTCAGATAATGCTTCGATACCTTATAAAGGGGGATTTTCTAACACGCACTTTTTTTTTCTCCTCACACTATTGTCTTTCATCCATTAAGGACAGTCTTCAGAAACGCATAAAATTGCAAATATTATTTATTTTTTTACATTAGTCTTTTATTTTCCTTTTATATTAGATTCTTGCTTTTAAATTTGAATATTATTTTCATTCTCAATAAAATATATTTTTAGTATAATTTTGGAGTTCTAAATGTATTAATTAAATTTGCATTGATTCACAAGGAAAATAATTGTTTCGGGTTTCATGTTTCAGATTTTGTCAATTGTTTTTGAACCGCCTATCAATGAAAACCGATGTATCTCGATAGCTTTAAAAAAAAAAGACAGAACCCTGATAACAGAAGAACATTATCTAATTAATTAACTTACTTTCTTTGGCATATGATAGCTACTTTTTGTCAGCTTTTCGCTAGTGGACAGTTTCTTTTCCGGCTTGCTGATCTTTCTCATTCTGCCGAAGGAGTCCTTTCTTTCGACCTCGGGTCCTCCCACTACCTTCTGAATGCCTTCTGTCCTGCATCGTTGCCATTCCTCTAATTTTTTGTTGAAGTCGTCACTTAAATTCTGCTGCAACTCTCGCAGTAGTTCCGTGACAGTTGCAGAAGGACTGGAATTCGTCAAGAGGATAGGATTTGCGCCTCCGTCAGAGACACGCGGTGATTGATAGGTTGAATTGAAGGCTTCTTCTTCTTTTGCTGAAAGATTTAATTATTTTTTTCATGGAAGTACAACAGAAAGAAAATATAAGAATTTATTTGTTAATCATCAGCAAAATATTTGCATCTGAATTTACTGATAGTTAGATTCTGATATTGTTTGACTTTCTGTATTATTGCTGTTTCTGTTAATCAATTTTTTTTCTGTGGTTCAGTTTCTTAACTAACTTTCTTAACTTTGTTTCCTTATTCCTTTGATGAAAGACATACTCTTTAAATATAAAAAAAAGATATGCCTAAATCTACCTCTTATTAAAACATATTATGCCGGACATATTTTAACTTCTACATACATGAGTCTGGTCTCATTCCCTACAGAATTTTTGCAATTAATTATATTTTATAATTATAACTAAAAATTGTACCAAGAACTAATTTCTCAAATTAGTAGGTGACTGAGGAGATGATGAAGTTCTGAGTACAATTACAGTGAAGTGACCCCTTCCTAGAACAGTGGTTAGCAACTCATGGCTCAAAAGCCAAATGCGGTTCTCGAGCCACGTTAGTTAAACCTTCGTCCTTAGTAAAAACCAGCGTAAGAGTACCCGAATTAAGCGAATAACAATATACCTACCTATGTAATTTAAGTTTAAAAATGGCACTCAAAAGAGATTTCAATCGTCGAACTGTTAATAAATGGCTCTGTTGATTAATGAGTTTACCGACATTGGCCCAAGGGAAGACCATTGTAGAACAATAAAAAAATATTTGCAAGATATTAACGAAAAATTGGTAATTATTTAAAAAATGTAACGAAATCTGAAAAAAGTAATAAGTTTAGCAATAATGTGTGGTAGAATGCGAAACATGAATGTGGCAGTAAGGTAACGGAAAACATTTACAAGAAATAAAGCTTGATATCTGCCATATTTTATCAAATGAATTCGCAATAATTTCATTCAATTCATAGCAAGAGCAATGAATTGGCTGGTGTACATTTTAGAAGACTTATACAATAAAATTTAGTTTTATTTATCCCTGGGGACTAACACCACATTGGTCACAACTATAATACGACATGTGTATACTAACGATTCTTGACTTCTCGAAAATTTATCGATTCGGATAAGAAGTACGAGAATAGTAACTGCATACGAAGACTGCAATCACTGAAACTAGTTATGAAGATATCGTAAAATTTACATTCATTTTCATAATTATATATCTTATAAAAGTGAAAATATACCTATTTAATATTATTCAAGGAAGTGTTCATTTTTCTAAAAATTACCCACCTTTCTCCAAGTCAAAATCGAAAGTTAGGGCTTCAGCAGCAGAAGCGGGACTTGACGGAGCAGACAAAGAAAAGTGGCTGTCTTCTTCCCTTTTGCTGCCTTTCAGGACATCCTTGACTTTTGTCCACACCCATTTCCTCTGGGCAGTCGGTGACATTCCCGGATCATCCTGCTCGGGGTCAACATGAGGGACGGAATCGTCGGGGTACTTTAGGGGAGGGGGACGCGGTTTCGACTTTTTTCTTTTGCAGTTCTGTGAAAAATAATTTAAATAACTATGTGTATCACTTTATATAATTCTCTCTTATTTTTCAGTAAATACAGGGAACTTGCGATTAAAGGATTTATGCAAAGAAAAATTTTCATAAAAATGTTTGAAATAAAGGATCCGCAAAAGCATACGGAGTTTTTGTTTCACCATTATACGTGAGGGTTTCCACTTTTCGATTTTGACACTTTCAATAGTTTACAATGTTTCAAACCTATTTAGTGTATAAAAGTTAAGCAAAAATGTGGCGCGATTTTCTGATGTCAGTATTTATGGATTATTTAAATCTATCTGCCGTTCGGAAAATCCGAATTATTCGGAATTTGGAAATATCTGAATAATTTGTTGAATTCAACATATTATCGATTTAATTAATTTACTTGCCCCAGTTTCAAAACATTCTTTGAAGCTGAAAATCATTGAAAATCTTATAGATGTACTTCGTGACTTTTGTATTAGATATATTTTGATAAGTTGTAAGCTGTAGTATAAAAAACCTAAGTTTTAAGACATAGATAAAAAAAAAAAAAAGAAATTGAAATTTGTATGGCATACTTTTAAAATAAATTTTTCAACGATTATAACACAGTTATGTACACATTAATTGACATTATCCACCGAATACAGGCAAAGCATATTTTTTCAAGATTGATAAAATTAGGGGTCATTTGTTTATTTATCGGTAAAATCTAACTAAACCCACACCATTTCTATACTCATCAGGGTGGCAGAAACCAAAAACTATGCCGGAAGCTTCTCATACCGATTTTTGAGGTGGTCTCCGGGTGGATAGGACAGAGGTAAGTCATATCACGGACTCTCACGGATCCGCCCATTGGCACACGGATAAAATTACTGAATGACCGGCCGCCGCAACAGCAACACTAGCGAAAACTGTGGTTGAGTCCTAAGGGTCATCACCGGCCACGGTAAAATACTTCCCTAAGGAAGTACTTCCCGTCATCCATGGAAGGAGCCAGACCCCCACCTTTTCGTGTACCCTTTAGGGTGGAGAGAACCCACTACCATGCCGGAAGCTTCTCATCCTCATTTCGAAGTGCCTCTCCCCCGGGGGGTGGATAGAACAGAGGTAAGATTATTTTAAATAACACGCCTTTGATGTCTGTCACAATATAATGTTTAAAAAAACTTTTGAAGGTAACATGAACATCAAGTTTCAAAATAAAAGATTTAATTGAAATAAAACACAATTTACATGTTCCCTGCAAAGTGACAAAGGCGGCCAGTTATTATTATAGAGCTTTGCATATTAATGAAAATGTTTTCATCACAAATGATTAAAAATAAAAATTTATTTTAATAATTCAATTGATTTCTGATTATGAATAAGAATTGGTTTCTGATCAGATTCATCTATCATAATATACAAGACTTTTAAAGATGATTTACAAATAAGATGGTAAAAGAAAGCTGGCCAACCTCTTTCGAAATGGCGACTTCTTGCATTCCAATGTAATTATCCAAGCCTCTTGGGCGATTCTTAGGCGAACTTTTTTCATACATGGCCTTACTCTCAGATTCTGTCTGAGGCACCGAAGATTTCCGTGAATTATGCTTATGGGGAGATTTCTGCCTGTAACGATGCTCGTTGGAGTATCCAATGTCCAAACGTTGCAGATTTTTCTCATTGCCACGAGAAGAGTTGTTTCCAACCGCTGAGTCGATACCTAATTTGAAAAAATGCAAAATGATTGATAAGGCTTAGTTTATTTAAAGTTGCAAAATGATTGATTTCAAAGAAACTGCTGTTTCTACAGAATTTACCGACAGTATTACTTGTCCAGCTTAATATGTTTGACCGCCAGGCAATAAAGATAGACAAGTGTGACCCGAAATGCATGCTAAGGGGATATTAATTAGCATATTTTCGAAGGAAATAAAAGCGATATTAAACGCGGTTTTATTCAGAAAGAAAACCCCGCAATAATAGACATAATTTGGAACTATAGTGTCATGATACAAGACTTTCAAAAATCTTCTCACTTGTTATAATGTAGAGGGTTCTTGATGAAGTTAACTCTCGCTTCAATGAGGGATTCTTACATCAAAAATTTTATATTTTGTAAAAAAGAAGGAAAAAAAAAGAAACGACAAAAGTTACATTGTTTGCATGAAGTTCAGATTATAGAGGGGGAAAAATAAATCCTTATGGCTAAGACAAAGTTCTTAGATTTTGGTCTTTGTTTTTAAATGTAGTCATGAAAGCTTAGACTGTACTTTTTTCTGTCGGGAATAATTAATTTAAAACTCTAAATTATTTTTAAAAAAACAAGCAAAGAAAAATTATTATTAGGCATCTTTTCTAATAATAAAGATGAATGTGTGTGTATTTGCGTTCTACAAGACAGACCGTTAGACCTAGAGCTGCTAAACTTAGCACTTTATATTTTTGAGTGTGGAAATGTGCATATCAGTGCAATATTTTGGAAATTTTGGTTAGAATTTTAATTGATTAAAAAGAAAAGGACATTTTGACGTTCTTTCACCATAGCTTCCAAAACAAAAATATAAGTATTTATAGCATATTTTTTTTTATACAAAAGCTTAAAATTCAAAAATGTATGTCCTCAATAAAATCAATGTTTTGCCGTATAATTTCTTTCCTATTTTTAATTAATTAAAAAATATTTTTAACATATTTTATAACAGTATAATATGTTAGAACAGGATTCATTAAAAGTGAAATTGTAATCCTTTTTATTGTTGCTATTTATATTTCATGCTGATTTTTTTCACCTTTAGTGATCACGACATGAAGATATTTTTAAGAACTATTTTTTAACAACTGAAATTTTTAATAACTATTAATTCCAACGAACCAACTAATCAGAAAAGGTGGCTTTTGTGTTTACATATATATAACACATTCTAATTAATCTGCTGCTTAAACGTAATTGTTTAATTACTCGATCTCCGATGTCAATGTAATTTTAATTCCTAACTTGCGAGGGCTTTGATTTTCCTGCAAAGAGATCTGGCAGTAAATTCCTTTCTGAAATTTTGTAAGTTCAAAATACTTTCTCACGCTCTCATCTACTTGTTTTTTGCCTTTTTAGTAGATCCTTTATGCTGCACCGTTGATGCTTAAAAAAATTATTGAAAACAGATAAAAACTGAACCATTTAGCTAAATCGTGAAGAATAAAAAGGAATAGAGCATATCAAAGAATGCTGTATTGTGTTTAATGTATTGTATAGCAATAACCGATTAGTATCAACCAGGTCCTGCACCAAAGATGCTAAACTTACATAAAATTACCTATCCATTCATCTGTCTATCTGTAAATACATACATAACTGCATTAATTGATTTTTTGTTGTTGTTGTAGTGTTCTGCTTGCAAGTTTTATTTTTCAAATGTAAACGTACACCTAGAGTTTCCTTTACTTTCACTGACATAGGCACAAATCATCTACAGAAAAGAATGGGATGCTTGAAAGACTTGGAGAAAGTGAAAACGGATCTCAAGAAATTCTAAGCTGATGTAAAAATTCAAAAAACCATTGTATAGAGAATGAATTCATTTCTTAGTCTGAGACTTCAAAGAATTAATATTATTAAGGGGAAAATAATAAGAGATCATATACCGACCTCCTTCTGTGTAGGGTAGGCGATGATTGCCCCTTTGATTTCTCCTGTTAGGGGAATGACCACTTGTTGCTGGTTCTGTCGTTAGGATGGGCGATTTATTAGGCTTGGCGTCCCTTGGTGAACTGCTACTACTCTCGCTCTTCTGTTGGCGGTTGTCCCGTCGGATCTGAATCATGGTTTTCATCTTCCCCCACGGAGTTTTCGGAGACTTCTTGGCTGAGAGAAGGAAACAAAAATATTATTCAACAAGGACGAAGACAGAGCAAGCGATTTATCCTGGAACTCTGAATTATAATAGTACCGAGATAAAAGGCAGTTCACAATCGTTACTTGTGCAATCATAACAGAGAAAATTGAAAATAATTTCAGATTTTTTTTTTATTACATTGAAACATGTGTATATTCATTTCAGCTTGTAAATCTTTATGCCTAATTTGAAGCAGGCTCATTTTATCTATTCTTGTAGATAAAATATACCGATATTTGACAGAAATTTGCATTTCGAATATTCATAGAGTAGAATCTTAATTTAAGTAAAATATAAATTATGAATATGTTTGGACATGAAAAATAAAATAATAAATTCTCTTTTATAGAAGTGAAAAAAAATTAAGATATCAATTTTATTAATTTGAAATTATTCTTTACCTAAAAATTACATAAGACTTGTGGATTTTCGCTTATGTAATTGATCTTGGGAAATTCAACGATAATTTATATTCTTTTTTATCTTTTGTTTCATAAAAAAGATTTCACAATGCATTCATTTTTTGCGATGATTTATTTTATTATTATATTTTTAGTTTCGGCTTTTCTTTTGATAAATAGAAATATAAATAGTTCCTTTTTAGCAAATTCAAGAATAATAAGTTGTTTTTCTTGTTTTATTATAAATTTTTATTCCTGGAAGTTATTCGATTTATGACTTTTTAAAAATGTTTCTTTTCCTATAATTGTTATGCTTGGGAATAATTGGGGATATTACGAACTGAATGATAATGAATTTTTTTTTCAATCGTTTCCCAAAAAATATGCGCAATGCTATTTCTTTTAACGGTGATTCATTTCATAATTAGGTTTTCAAATTTCAGTTTCTTCTGATGGATAGGAATATTAATAACTGGTTTGACTAATACAATTAAAATGAATTGTTTTATGGAATAAATACGGAAAGCTACTCACTTTGTTAGGATTCCTTTGATTAAATGGCATGGATAACTGATTTTGGCGAATTTAACCAAAGTAATTTTTTGTTATATTGTTACAAACCTGCAATTCGGCTTCCCAGCATAGTTTGTTCCACTATCAGAAAGACTGTTTTAAAGTCATCATTATTGGACGGAGTCCGTGTTTCGCGTCGGAGGTCCCAGAGCTTGGCGACAAACTTGACGACCATTTGGCTTTGGAGCCAAAATAGATTATACTCGAAACTTCGAGAATTTTCCCGATCCGTCCAGTAGGAACCGAGATACGCCTCGAACGTTCCTGATTGGTTGAGAGGCTTCTAGCCCCGCCTCCTGAGACCTATAAAAGGGACTGCAGCTGCCAGACAGAGTAGTCCGAGTTCGAGAGCAGCGAAGTCAGTCAGAAGGAGTCGAGAGTCGGAGAAGTCGAAGACAGAGTGGACGGAGTCAGTCGAAAAAGAGTAGTCGGAATCAACGGAGTCAAGCCAGTGCTGAACTGAGCTGTGCGCTACTGTCTGCAGTAGATTCTGGTTGTATGCTGAAGATAATCGTCTTTTATGCTGTATATAGTTGTCATTTTTGTGCTGTCCTGTATATCTTCGTGTAAATAAACGTCGTTGTTTTATTTTCTACTGCCGCATGCTGATTGAGCGTTCTCCACACCATATAACTTCCCCTATCCAAACGAACCCCGGTAAAAATTACGTAACAATATTATGTCTTCAAAAAGTTATTTCTATTTATGATTATGTTTTGCTATTTTATTTATCCTTTGGCTAATAGAGAAATAAAAAAATTGATCTTAGTGTATATTTTACTGCATCTCGTTTAGTATATAAATGAGAAAATCGGCAAGATAAATATGAATCACTGATTTTAATTACCCAATTCTTCTTTTTCAAAACTTTCCATTGCTGCCTGAGCGGTTTTAGAATCCAAGGTACCAGACTTCTTGACTGCAACAGAAAAAATGGAAACATTACATCATATAATAATATTTCAATAATTTATAATATGGATATCATTAATATATATAATCTCTAGCTCTTTGAATAATAAACCTTTTATACCTTTACGAGTGTTATATGCATGCTGCCTCTTTGGTGGCGAGTTTATTCAACATCTCCTAATTATATATATATGTGTTAAAATTACTATTTAAAAATTCAAAATAATTTTTTATCCGTATGTGATATAGTGGTAGAAACATTCAAAGCAAATTGTAATTCCAATCTTCTTTTTAATGAATTCTTTCTCATAATATTTTGTGGGGATTAATTTCTTTATAGTACCGTTTTTACAGCCTGGCAATTGAATGATTTTATTTTCTTGTTCTTATTTTTAATACGAAAACTTAATTCCTACATTTTAATACTCTAATAAAATTATTTTATAAAAGCTTTCTTTTCCACTCTTTTCATTTTTAAGTTTTCTATATATTTAATAATAATATGATAAATATTTCAGATTCTTCCAATTATTTTTTTAAAATTTGCCACCGATTTTCCCTCCTATTAAATAAAAATGAAATACGATTAATCTTGATTGATAAGTACCGAAAATATTAAACTATTGCATTATCATCGAAAACATTCAACGGCTCACAAATAACTGGGCAGATAAAACATTAGTGAAATGATTAGCAAATCTATTGCAAGGAAACAAATCAACTTCAATAAAACAAATCAACTTCAATAAAACAAATCAACTTCAATAAAACAAATCAACTTCAATCAATATACGTTGGTGCTTAAGCGAAAGAAACATTTGGTATTCTGCATATTAGGTATTTGGACATTTGCTCAGATCTCTTATTTCGGCAATGAAATGAGACATCTTATAAGACATTAATTTTGAAATTTTATTGTCGAAATCGAAAAACATTTTAATGAGCTTGAATTCCACATAATTTACTTAACGTATGATTATATCATAGTAAAATATTTTAAAGTTGTAAAATTCAACTGAAAAAACTCATACATTTAATGGGATTATCGTTGTCCGATACCTTCTATTTCAGATAAATGATTTTTTTTATAAATATGATAAAAATGCATATTGTATCGTGTCTTATTCATCGCTTATGAGCTAATAATTTTGAAATATTCAATTAGGAACAATTGCATTTTCTATGATGGCAACTCTTAGTCTTTTTAATGACGAAAAACTGTCGAATCCAATAGTTTCTAATTCATTATTGCTTTATTCCTTCAACTGGGATCTATAAATCATTAGGCCTTTTTCAGATTTTATAAGAATAATTTATAATGCTCAAAATATATTTATGTAGGATCTTTCGTTTTAGACTCAAATGAACATTTATTTTCACCTTAATTACTTCTTTTGGAGAATAAAATTCCTAATAATTCCTTACAGTTTCAGATAATATTGTAGCCCATATGAGTATCATAACTTATCTGATAACTGCTTTATTATTTAGTTGATTATTTTGTCAACAATTTTTCTGCATACTATGAAACATGTCTTACAATATATGTTGTTCTTAATTTTTAACTTGTAATCTCGAGAATTCATTTTTGCTTGAACTTTATCAAAGGACTATCTTTAATTTATTTGCAAGTAATGTGACGGATTTTCAGTCAGGTAGATTAGGCAGCTGCCTAGGGTCGTTGGTCTGAGAGGAAGATGCAGGCATGTTAGTTAAAAATATTTACATACTTACCAAACAAATAAATTCGTTAAAAAGAATACTTATTCTCTGAATTATAACACATTATAACTACAATGTGAACTTGGCCTGAATTATTAATATAATTATCAAATAAATAATAATATCATTTCTGATTATTGTCATTGCAAATGATACACATTCAAAAATATAATGTACAGTCAAAGTACTAGTTTTTAGAAATTCTTAAAATAGTTCTTAATAATTTTATAAATCAAATTAGTACGCTCTTTTCAAAAATTAAATTGATATATAAATGGTGATAATTTTATTTTGACAAAAAGGGATATTAAGGCAAATGAATGCTAGTTCATAAATGTAAAGAACAATGAGGGAAAAATGATGCATGCGGAATGAATGCATTTGACAACAAAAAAATGTATTACCGGAAGCGTATCTTGATGACACACATATTGTTCTATGCACATTCAACTGCAAACATCGGCTTCGCTTTCAACTTCTATTCACAAAAGTTTGATTACTGTGATCTGAGCTATTTGAGAAATACATGGCATTGTTCCTCTCATAAATACATAGCTGTTATCGTTTTAGCATGCACAGTCATTTACCGTAAAAATCCTTAAGCTTTATCACCCGGAATAACGCCGCTGGAGTCACAGTGCGACTTTCATTTAGACACACCTTATAGTATGCATTGAAGATTGCAATGAATATTATTAATATTGCAGTGAAGATTTAAAAAAGCTTAATATATATTTTTTGAGAGGCAGAGAATAAATTCCTTAATATAGTTGAGTTAATAATATTAAATTTATATTTCAAATGCAGTTTTGAAAGGTAAATTTGTATTCAATGAATTTGTAAGATTCCCATGCATTGAACGCATAATGATTAAGAAAGCAAATAAAAATGTTCCGTTGTAAAATAATTATCCACAATGCAGATATTGAATTTCAATGTAGCAATATATGTGTTAAAATTTTTGAAGAGAAATCTTTATAAAAAATTGAATATGAAGTAAAAGTAAAATTTAAATCACTAAATTTACTTTAGTTCAGTGACATTAATATCTTTTGAAGCAACGCAACAATTATTTTGGAGTGGACTGTTTAATTATGAGCCGCGATCCGATGACGAGGACACCTGCACTAGCAATCATTCGCTCTAAGCTTTCACACCACACTAACAGGAGGACTTCCGGTCCTGAAGAGTTTAATGTACGCCATATAAGGTTTCAAGGTGTTTTGCAGCGGAAGCACATTTCGAGCCTGGAATCTTTCAATTTAAATTAATGGAAGACAAGTATTTCGTTGTTAAACGATAATTTTATGCATTGATATATTTTCCTTTGGGTTTTGTTATATTTTGTCATTCAATTTTCTTCGGGTTATAAATCTCACTGTGAAGCAACACTACAATTATTTTTGGATCGACCACTTATCTATGAGCCGCTATCAGACGACGAGAACGCCTAAAAGGCAATTGTTCTCTCTAAGCTTCCACACCACTACATAGGCAGGACATTCGACCCTGAAGGATTTAGTGTACACCAGATACGCTTACATGTACATACGAGTAGAAACTCGTTTCGAGCCTAGAATCTTCCATTTTAAATTAATGAGACAAGCATTTCATTGTTAAATGCAAACTCCATGTCTTTCATATTTTTTTTCTTTCTATTTTGCGGTTTTGTTTTGTTTTGGCATTCAATCTTACTCGGGTTATAAATTCGGACTAAAAATATCCTCCATTGTGTATACAATAGTTGTCGTGTTTCGTGCCCCCTTCTCATAAACAAGAAATTAAAAGCCAGTCACGGCTAATTTATTGAGGAAGAACAGCGCCTTTCGTCTGAAGGAGTTATTTGGCATTCCTTCTGTAACCAAGCCCAAGAGTTCGTTTGTTGATAAGTTCCCTCGAAACTAACCCATTTTTCGACAGAAGATTCCAGTGTTGTTTTGAAACAATTTGGTACGTTGTTCAGCACTTGAACTTGTGCCATTTTCCACCAATAGCAAGCATGCGCAACCAATCTGTCTTTCCATATCTTCAGGTGCGAAGCTGTTTAAAAAGTGTCTCCCAGGTGACGAAAGTAAACCCTTTTCTTTCTATTTATACATCACCTTGCGCCAGTGATACGATTTCAAAGAGTACCTCGAAAACATTAAAGGTAAAAATATCATAGGTTGGGCACTAAAATTTTTGTGACCGCAGCATTCCAAACATCATTCAGATTCGTGTTCCAGCCGACATTCCTTCATTTTCTTTTCTTTTTTAAAAATGACTTTTTTAATTACCTTTTTGCTACCTTTTACATTACTTCGGATGAAATTATACTCTAGTTTGAGTATGTCTGGCACTCGAAGTCGTAAACTTGCAGAAAGCACAACAAATCAAGTGGGCAGGCCAAGCCATTAGGTGCTGTTATTTCTAGTAAGAGAATATACATTCGCTTCTGAAATGCAGCCAAGATTGGCGGAGTTTCGCGATGAATTTGAACTGTTGCTGAACGATTTGAATGTCAGAGGTTTACGTATTTGTGTTTGAATTTTTTTTCTTCTTTTTTTTTTCTCAAGAGGTGAAAGGACTCTTCCAACGAAGACGACTGGTGAAATTGAAGAGGTTAAATTTATAAATGAGAAATCGAATCTTCTAGAAAGAAGCGCAGAAACGTATAAAAAAAGATAACTTGAAATGCTTATGATGTCTAAATCAAAATTTTTATGCTCTCTTTGGTATACTAGGATTGTTTTAAGTTTAAAACTAGCGGGAGTCACACATCGGCACTTTTTCATTTATTCTGTAATAAAGGTATTTCCCCCCCCCCCCTACAAAAAAAATATGTGAATTTCGAACAAGGTCGTAAGCGCCACGACTATTTATATTTTTCCTTGTATCATTCCGCAAATGAACGTTTTGTGCTTAGCAAGATTGTGAAGAAAACGGAATATGCATTTCGAATATCTTTTTTGACAGATTAAAAACTGAATTTGTTATAGCACTGCAAATTTAAATTCAGGATCATTGACCAAATTTCATTTATCTAAGTTGCTGCATTTTTAAGTTATTAAGTTAACCTGCATGTAAATGTACAAAAGGGCAGACGTTCAACTTTCAGATGAATTAGCTTAAACTTTCATACGGATTTATAGCTTAGATGATAAAAGTGTGTATAAAATTTAATTCATCTATCTCTTTACATTATGTAGATATTGTATTCCCTTGTACTCAGTTGGTGGGTTAGGTTTAGTGGCACAAGAACCAATAATAGGCTATACTGCGCCAATCATATGGTTTGAAACGATAACCGCATGGAGTTAAAAGTTTAATAGATCAAGTACATTAAATGAATAATTCGGTAAAACAGCAGTAATCAAAACTTAAAAAGTAAGTTAAGAAAAAGCAAGTATAATGTTGAAAAACTTGGATGTAAAATGATAGAAACTAATAGTCTTTATAAAGTTAAAAATATATTGATCCCTCTATATGATAAAGCAAAGTTTAAATTTTCTTTAAAAATTGAGTAAATGAATGGTTACACGAATATAAAAAAATAGTTAAAATACGTTGGAAACAGATGCAAATAGCTATGTATTTAAAATAAAGAACAATTTGAAGGATTTAAACAGTTGAAGAAATAAATGCTTGTTTAAAAATTAATAGTATGTAAAAATTTAAAAATGTTTGAGTGGTGGTTATTTCCCAACAAATCAATGAAAGCTAAAGGTGATGAATGAAAAAAAAAAAAAAACTGGTTAAGGTGAACATTAAAAACAGAGCATTCGATTAAAATGCGACTTTTGTACACATATAAACAAATTTATAAACTTCCTCTGAATAAATTTAGTTCAAAATTTACTAGAAATATATAAATTTAGTTTAAATTTTGGGCCACTTTCGTTTTTTTTTGAGTTAACGAATTTACTGACAAACAGGGGACAGCCAGGCACTATTCCAAAAAAATTAATTTTTTCGGACACCGGGAGGCTTGAAACTCTAAGTTTCCACTAGGTCGAATTTTTTTGACGATTACAATATTTTTATTTTTTATTCATTGTATGCTAGAAAGAAAAAAAGGAAGAAGATTCAAACCGAATTCTATTTTGAAATATTGTATATTTTAGTATTGATTCGGGTATCAATGTATAAATTTTTAAAATGTTCTCTTAAACACTGCAATGGTAATGCACACACAAAAATTGTATTTAATATCGATACAGCACGATATATACAAAAGCAATTACTGCAGCAGTGAAAAGAATTGTTATAAAATATTATTTAAAACATTTTGAAAAAATTATTCAAATCTTAGGGAACTCCATAGAAAGAGAGAAAATTACAGAAAATTATTAAAATTAGATTGTTTTAAGTTTTAAAAAAAATACAGTAGATTCGAAACCGAGTTTGAATACAATTCCAAAACATTTTAACTAATATTATTTTGCTTCATCTATTAATATATTATTTTTGAAATTTCAACTATAGAAACAGTAAAGTGCATATGAAAATTCTGTTTAACATTATTGTAACGTGGTGTGTATAAATACGGTTGCTAAAATAATAAAAGGGTTGCTATAAAATATAATTAAAAATATTTTTAAAAAATTATTAAAATCAAAAAAGATTTGTTAATGAAATAAAAAATAAAAATGTTAGTATTAAACAGGTATTTAAAAAATTAAAGTGGCTTAAAAATTATTTTTGTATAATAAAAGGTTCTTAAGTTATGTCGACGAAGATTGGGTAGACAGAATTTTGTACTAAAAAGTCCTTGACCTTCGAATATTACAATTGTCGAGGAAGAAGCAGTTAAAAATATAGTTCCTATTAAATATGGAAGTGCCTTTAATATGTAATGAGAGATATAGCTTTGATGTTATGACAAGGTGTGGTAAAATATCGAGCATTGTTATTAATGAGATATAAAAAACCTACAAAACAAATTCTGAAATTACTAAGAGAAAACGCTAAATTTTCGAATGATTTTTAATTAAAAATCTAAATCTTATTTTCAAAAACGTTTTCAATGTGAATATCTAATAAGATCAATCATTATAGTTTAGCAAGAAGCAAGTATATGTCAAATTTGATAGCTTTTGATCTATCAATCTATTTTGCACAGTGTTTAGTTAGAAGCTTCCATTATAGATGTCGTATGATATAATTTGTTGATAGTATGCCATCTTATAAACATTATCGTGCATTTTATATTTTTAATGGGAAAATTGCAAAACCTTCTTGCGTTTTAATTAACAAGTATAGTAGACAGATTCTTTAAATAATTTTTAATTAGTATAGCAGTATTTTTAATTTGCAGGCACTTTTATTTGAGATATTCTGTATTTTTCTACCAAACATAAAGACAAAAAAAAAAAAAAACTTTTGTGATGCCAAATTATTAATGAAATCCTTAAATCAAAGAATTTCAACGGAAAACACTTACGATTTCCACTTCTTATATATGTTTTCGATAGTTATTAAAGTATTGTATCGAAAATGTTTATGATGTGAATACACATTTCAGACATGGATTTAGGTGGTTGTATATTAATCATATGTAAATTAAAATATAAAAATGAGATTTTTTGAAAAATTAAATACACAATAAATTATTTACGTAAAGAACATGCGAAATAATCATAAGGTTGTACCTGCAAGGCTATTATTTGTAAAGCATAACTTCAGTGACTAAAATAACTGAATGCACTGAAAAATGAAGATTTTAAATAGATTTTTTTTATCTCTGTATAGCCAGGTTGAGGTTTTCCTGTGAAATAGAACCTGTTATAGGGTAGCAACCTCTTTGCTCAATAGATACGACCCGTTTAAATATATTAATGGAGAAAAGGCTGTGAAACATCTTCACTGACATTTCAAATTCAGTATTGCAATTTATTAAACCAGCAGCATTATAATTTAAAGTAGCAATACTATAATAATTATGAAATCTCATTAAAGTACCATAATAATTTTTAAGGAATGGTCGCTTTAAGAAAGATCAGCTAATAAATGGCTAGTGCTAGCTCAAAATGGCTTTGAAATTGTATAAATTCATCTAAAATAATGATATTCAAAGCTTCAAAAGTCGGTCAGTTTTAATCACAGAAGAGTGGAACTTTTTTTGAAATGTTAATGGAGTCAAAATATTTTAAATAATTATAATTAATAGGATCAGAAAATAGTATAAAAAGGTCTCTAATATTTTTCAGCAGTATATTGATTGATTCAAACGATATGAAATATAATATTATCATCCATTTGAAGTATTTTTCCAATGAAAAATTTAAGCCAATCTTTGAAAATATATAAATTAGCTATTGGGTCACGATTAGAAGAAATTCCATATATAGTTTTAGCATTTTACTTTAATCGAATGATGTTTGACTTAATAGAACGAAAAAAGTAATTCAACAGAACATAGTATAGCAGCTTCCAATTTTTCTTTGCTTCAGGAATTTCAAATTGGTTTATAAAATTTTATTTATATTACGTTTAAAGAAGCAATTTGTCTAATTTTGATTTTTTTTATTTATGATTTTTTTAAATTCTTTTTCACACAGAAAATTAAATACATCCAAATTTAAATTTAACAATCAATTGTTCTAATGATACAACACTTCACAGAACAGGACTGAAATAAAATGTATATGTACCGTAATATTGTATCAATATAAAATCAGACAATATCACAAAAATTTGCAACTTTCCTTATAGTTCTTTCGTTCTAAAATTTTAAATTGATTAACAATAATTTTATTCACCTGAAGTTCAAAATAGTATTCATTTTTTCTTTTAATATTTTTTTCCAATTATTATATTTTTAAATCCATTATATTTTAAAATGCTAAACATAAACGAATATAACTTCGAAAGAAATCATTTTAATGGCATTAATACGCCAGAAGTCAAAAAATTAAATTCGATTATTTTATTTTAGTATCATATAAACATTGTAACTAACGATTATTTTCTTTCAAAATTTAAAAAAATAAAGTTTAAAATTCTTGATCTATAAGAATGTTCTAAAATTATTTTTCCAGATACGAAATATTTCCAGAAAAAGTATTGTTATCAATGGAAGATTCGAGCTTGAGAATTTAACTAACTTCTAGGCTTTAGATCGCCTAGAGATAGGAAAAAAAAATAATACTCTTTCTGTCTCCTCGTGCGTAACACGATAACCCAAGAACTATGCAAGCTGAATAGATAAAATTCTATACGCGGTCTGCACTCTGATGCTGTAAATCTTGTCCAAATTTTAGATTAAGTCTTTCACTGGAAATTTTCCTAAGCACGCACTCGATTTTATTCAATGCACTGCAAAACTAAGCAAAAAAAGGCTCAATATTTACGAAGATAAACCTAGCTTGCTTATTGAATAAAAATCTAAGAAAATTGCATTTTTTTTATTGTCACTCGCATAAAAGCAATTTATAATTGCCTTCTCAATGTTGCTTGGGTATAAATTATTTTTACGTTTTGTATTAATGAAAAATAAAATGTTAAATTAACTGTCACAAAATTTCAATAAGGTTTGTGAGTATTTTCAAGACGAATATTTTTGAAAAATCTTATAAAATATTTATGAATTTTTGTATAAAATAAATTCAACAAACACCGGCATCTTGGCGTAGAGGTAGCTCGTCTTCCCCTGATCTGAGCGTCCCGGGTTTGAGTCCCCGTTTGGGCATGGTTGTTTCTCTTCTGTGTTCTTTCTGTTAGGCGTGTGAATGTCCCCCCTGTAAAAAGGGGTTGTGCAAGCGAATGTGACGCATAAAGTAGCTAAATCGTACTCTTCCTTTTTGCTATTATTTTTATACATTACTTTTATTTTATTATATTTACTTATTATGTTAATAATTATCAATTATATTATTTATATTATATTATTTTATTATTTACTTATTATATTTTACTTTTTTTCTTTATTTTTAATTAATTTTTAACCCCAAATCATAGAAAGAGATTATAATGTTAGTCATTATAATGGTTGGACTTTTCATAATTTCGGAACTTGGTATTTTCTTAATTAGAAATATAATACATAAGAAACTGCTGATTTGATCACTACTCATAAGGGCTCACAAAATCGTAGGGAATAGGTAGCATAGCCGAGATAATCGTAGTTCTTGAAAAATTTGAATTAAAAGGACTTTTTGCATATATTACATACTATTATAAAAAAAATTTCCCAAATCCATTTATGAGTTGTATGGTGAACAGCAGAATCAATAACGGACCAAGACGCTTTATTCTACATGATCATGCAGTAGCAAAATACTGAAGAAACGTACGCAAGAAAAGTACTAATAGTATATAGCAGTATATGAACAACAAAACATTATTAAATAACCGTAACAGCGCAAAGCACTCAAAGAAAGAATATTCTGAACTGAGACTTCATAGTTTTCATATTTTCCGTTTTTCATAGCTCCCTTTATAGGGCATCGAATATTCTAGAACAAACGCTGGAACTGAAACCCTAATGAAGCTATCTCCAATATTTTCGAATGTGCAGTATCTTTCATTTTCCCCCACCAAAGTTGCTAAATTCATCGCCAAATTGCCAAGTTTCTCGTCAAAATCAAGGATAATTGATTCGTCATCTATTCAGTAGCCATTGTTATTTCCCCCAACCAGAACATTTATTGAGCAAAGACGCAATATTGCAAATTTGTATTAATACAGCATTGATTATTCTCATTTATTAGCACAATAATGTTTGTTTTGTAGCTTACTGTTTGCAAACCACTTCATGAGATACACACGATGTAAATTCGTTCAAA
The DNA here is from genome assembly GCA_026543865.1 of Argiope aurantia. NCBI lineage: Eukaryota > Metazoa > Arthropoda > Arachnida > Araneae > Araneidae > Argiope > Argiope aurantia. The sequence continues at coordinate 16,598 of JAPMOR010124665.1, read as the reverse complement.
ACTCACTACTGAGCAGACCGATGGACCAAATGCTTCTTAAAAAATTTGCTTCTTAATTATTAGGTTTCTAACAATTCACGAAGAAAGTTTTTTTTATTTAAAATCTTAATTAGATTGCTAATTAAAAACCAATCGAAATTTAGCGTTTTTCCTCCAGTAACTTCAGATAACACTATTACGCAAATACTATTTTTAACTATTTTAAAACTGAATAAGTGGAAGTGATCTGCCTGAAGTGTTCTCGAATGCTTTTTAATGAATGCATTTGTACAAAAGAGTCTAATAATATGCGGTATTTGACGAGCAATTGCTCGGATGTGATTAATATACAAGTACCAAAAAAATCGAATATATATTTCGGACACCTTGTTTTTAAACAGACTGAAACCAACATTTTACATAGAGCTATAAATGAAGTCCGAAGATCACATAATAAATTTCATACATTCAAGTCATTATCATGTTTACATCTTGTGAAAGTGCCGACTGTGAAATGGTCAAGCTTCTGGTAGACGTGGTTTAAAAATTGAAAATTTACACCAAAACTATGAACTAAATTTTATTTACCTATTGTTTAGTTTTCGAATTATAACGTTTATATGTACGCAAAGAAACAGATCGACAGACTCCTTGAAGTCTTTGATTCAATATTTAATACACATCGTTATTTAAGATTTTAATGCTTTGTACTAAATCTTATTCATCTAGCTCTCTTCCTTTTGTAGTTATTGTGTAAGCGTATATTTTGACAGCTAAGCAGGTAGACTTTCAGAAATGAATTTCGTTCAAAATTTGTTAGAAATTTACAAATGTGGTGTAGATTTCTTACACCAAATTTCACCGTTTAACTGAAATCGTTTTAGAGTTATCGTGGTTACAGACAAACATTGTTTGGCGAAAAATATAATTCCAAAAATATGTTTTTTGAATCCAGGGAGGTCTGGAACATTGAGATTCTCCAAAATTTTGAGTTCGAATTTTTTTGAAGATTACAGTACTTTCTCTTTGTACACTTAATACACGAGGAAATAAAAGATAGCTTTTTAATACTAACAAATTTATTTTAAATTTTAATAAATTTTTCAAAATATTTTTAACAGTATTTATTTTTATGCTGATTCTTCTGCAGTCTTAATAATTTTTTAAATATATTTTAAAGCATATTTTACAATAGTTTATTTTGTTCAAGCTACTATGTTTACACGTGTGTGCGTTGGGACGATATTAGCTACATTTTATATGTGCATATTATCGTTGCTATTAATAAGAGTTGAATTTTAAAAATATACAAATAGATGCACCAAACTTCAAAATTCATCATGATACAATATTCGACTTTATTTTTATTTATTTATTTATTTATTACTTTGTAATTGTTTTATAAAAATTGTACCTCTCTTAGTTTCAGCGCTGTATTGCACCAATGCCATGTCACCATATACTTGTCAGAGCAAAGAAAGAAGTCAAAACATAATTTGTGCGTTATTTTGGTTTCCGAATTCTGCACTGCGTGCCTTTAGTAGGTCGTCTCAGCAAAAAAGAACCGTGCAAAGCAGCAGATCGGGGGTGAGATATTAAGAAGCCCTTGATGTGCAATATCGCGTAGAAGATCAGGTAATTTGTTTCTCCCACTCATCTTTTGCTCGGGCACTGCATTTCTTGGCACTCTTTCCGCTGGCAGAATGGAAGAAAAAAGAAAAAAAAAAGATTTGTGACAAAGATGGAGTGCGACGAGTGTTTTGTCATTCGCAGTTCATGAATACGTTTCTGAGTTAATAAATATTGCTCGGATTCAAACGGCCGAAACAAAAATAAGTCTTCCCCATTAACTGATTACGTGTCACAACGAGGAGGAACAGACAAGAGGTTCTCCGTTTGATTTCCCAGCTAAGATGATTGGTCCAGGAATTCTCACCCTTTCTGCTTTGGAGTTAATTCATGCTCTCACGAAACATGCGGATCGTTTATTTTGAAAGCCGTATTAAGTCAATTTTTTACTTTCTCGTATTCGCAGTATAGAGAAAGTATAGTAGAGATGAATTCTGTTTGTGCTGCCTGCCATTCGAATATAAGTAAATACGATAACTACAAAATGAAGAGAGCTGGGTGGATAAAATTCGGTAAGCAAATTTAACATCTTTAACGTAGACACCAATCAAATTTTGGGCTAAACCCAAGAAGGGGTTGACTGTCTATCGGCCTCTACCCTCGGAAACATGATAATACAAAAGTACAATAGCTTAAAGCAAACTTGATTTTGTGACAATAAGTGTAGTGTTGTTACAATTTTTTTGTTTGAATCGTTTGGTAAAAATGTACCTAAAAAATGATGACGATTAATCGCCAAATAACTCGCCAATTATATGTTTAGGAATACACGACAGATTCAGTAAAAGTGCGAAATTCATGCCAAGCGTCGATATTTTGTAACAATTGAACACCAATGCGTTACAAAGCGTTTTTGGGGATTATTAAAGAGTATGCGAGAAAGCTTAGGAAAAATCCATCTCGGTGGTTTTAAACCAGCGGAGTAGTCCACCTAAAACTTTCTTTCAGAGTGTCTAATAAGGGTATTATCTCCCCCCCCCTTCTCAAGCATAAAATTATGGACCTTGGATAAGAATGCTATAAATGCCTTGCATGATATTCGTGAACAACAGTTGCGAAATATGGCTTGAATTAAGCATTTTAACCGGATCTACCGCTTGATCCTTGGCGATTAATTCTTGGTAAAACGTTTTAGCAAGGTAAAAATTTGGTATATGGAATTTATACCCGATTTGTAGATTTCTGACAAATTCTGAACGAAATTCATTCATAGAACATCTGTCTATCTGGCTGTTTAAGTGCGAGTGAATTCAATAATTACAAAACGTAAGCAACCATATAAATAAAACTGATAACAGGTTTAGCTTGTAAAAATGTTGATTTTTTTTAATAAAATTTAGAATCATATCTGTCAAGCAGCTGATGTCTATCGATCCTTATTTTCTCAAATTAAAATATGACACAAAATGTCTTAAATAAAAATTTGTTGGTGATCTTGTGACTATAGTTGCAGTTCTATGTTGAATATTGGTTTCAATCGGTCTTAAGAAAACCGTTCAAAATATGAATTTAATTTTAAAATGCTTGTGTGCAATATCACGCAATTGTTAAATCACCAAAGACCGCAAGATAAATTCATAAAAATGTTAGCTTCATATGAAAGATCAGTATCTTGTAACCAATGTTCGCCAATGGCATGTAAGGCATTCGCTGTCTGATTCAAGATTCTCAATTTTATTCAAGGTAAGGTGAATAACACTTTTAGTTGACAGTATGCGAGAAAGTTTTGGGAAGACTAGTGTCACTGGTTACTTCCAGTAGGACATTTCACTATGAAAGCTGTATTACTGTGAGTATCGCGCCATTATTAGAGCGATGTTATGTATTATTAAAGGAACGTTAGCAATTGTTTTTAATCTTTTAGTCCATTGCTGTGCTGATGAACCTCACTACCGAGTGCGCACCAGGACGTAATTTTCTTTGATAAAACTGTATATACATATCTAGTTTTTTCAAAATGTATTCAGTATTTTTTAGACATTTTAAAGAAATGTGGGCATTCCGTTAATTTTGTGCAGTAATAATGGCAATTTTTTAATTTAAACCCCCTCCACCTCAAAAATGCAGCAAACTAAAATATTACTTGAAGAAAAATGGTTGACATTTAAAACACACACACTAATTCTCCAGACATATGGAATAAGAATAAATAGAATCAATCGAAATACGTATTCAAAGAAGAACTTACTTGGAAGTACAGTTGGAGCATTCTGACGTTCTGCTTCTGAGAAACTTCTGGATGACAAGACGCTTGAATGAGACTTGGAACCTGAGAGTTTATAGCTTTTGGAATGCTCGCTTATTTTACGATTATTTTTATCTCTATCGCACGTTTCTTCGACAGGTTCTGCATTAGGAGCTCCATCTGATCCATTTGCCGAAAGTTCCTCGTTTTTTTCGATACCAAGAACCTCTTTCACTTTCGACCAACGTGATGGCCGTTTCTTACCCTTAACGGACTGACTTGGATGCCCGACTGATTTACTTCTCTCTCTTCTTTCTTTATTTATAGCCGCACTTCGACTTTTATGACCACGTTCATTGATCTGATTTGCTGTTTTACTACGATATAATCCAAGGAAATGTTCTGAAGAAGGTACTTCTAGTGTGTCTTCGTTGCCTACATTGCTGTCTTTGGATTGTTCACTTTCTTCAGAATCTCTAGATTTGTTCTTCAGTTGCTGAATTTCGTCTTCGCTAAGTCCAGAACTGCACAATTTTCTGTCGTCAGCCATTTCTTTATGGATCTCTTGGAGTGTTTTGATGTCTTCCAAGTACTGAATCCTTCGTTTCAGTTTCACATTCGTCTCTTTCAAATCACTAAGTTGTTCCATAAGCTTACAGAGATTATCCAAATGATCTAAACCAACCTTTGCGTTAGAATCGCCCTGAGACTTCTTTGTCATTGGAACAGCTGATGGTTGAGGCACTGAAGATACAGTAGCAACATTGTGAGGAAAAGATCTCACAAATTCCATGAAGTCCTTCTCCACTTGCAGGACATCGCTAATAGAAGAGAGTGACTGATCAGGGTCTTCAGGAATGCTGTATGGGAATGCTTGCTCATTGGCGTTATTGATACTTGGCGACACCCCATGGCTGGAAAATCCTGGCAGTGGAGAAGTCCCAGAGCTGCTGGCTGGAGTACTGATCGGAAAACTCTCGCTGTTGGCCATGAAGGATTCTGCTTCTTCCCAATCCGCGGGGGTCACAGATGACATGCACTGCTCATTGTCGTTATAATGGTCAGGTTGAAGATGGTGCGAGTATTCCGCATCTTCATCGCCGAGATCAAGAAGGGCTTCTTCATAGTCATCCAAAGAAGATTCGTCATTGGTTACTGTTGATGGTGGTTTTGGCGAAGGAGGGAAGATTTGACTCATTGCGAGTTACCTAGAAGAAATAAAAACACAAATATGAAGAATATTTATATTTTAAATAGCTGTTAAAACGAATCAAATCTTGAATATCAATTATAATGAATGGATGCTACATTTATGCGTATAGAATATATGGAAAAACTAAAGAACCAACCAGTCTCAAAGTCAAAAACATTAAACCGATTTTATGATTTTTTTTAAATATAAATATCTAAGCATGTCGACAATGATTGCTCATCCTCCAATACCCCTCTTCCAGCTTTCAAGATAAATCTCAAAACCACTGCGGTGTTTATTTTCTCTATGGGAAAACAACCACTATAGAGTTCCCCAATCATATTCAATGTACAGACTAGGTCCATTTTTATTTCATTTGAATGCTCATGACGTTAAGATACAGCATCAAAGTTTTCTTACTCCCTATTTTTCAGATATATTGAAAAATAAAACTTTGGATAAAACCTGGACATTTCATTTGCTAATTTATTTCACCATTATACGCATATAACTAGCCAAACAGAATACCTTTCGTACTATGCAAATATAACTTAACTATTGGATGTGATAAGATGTAGTATGAAAGCTTGTTGACATTGCAGAATTAACGCCATTGATTTGCTGGAAGAATAGCTGAACATTGAAGGTGCAATCGCTTAAATTTAATAAAAATGTATGTTTGAAATGAATGAAAATTCCCATTAGAATAATTGCATCATTTTTTTTTCATAGTCTGAACCTATTGACGTATGTTTCGATGGAAAGTGCAACAAATTTCAAATCTTTATAATTAGCAGTATTCATTCCTGATCATTTAGAAAAAAGAGTAAAAATTATTGTTGTTTGCTTCAAATATAGAATGATTACATACATATAAATATATAAATTACATATAAGCATTGCAAGCATACAAGTAGTTATGTGAAATTACGTATATTTAAATATGTAACGATTACATACATTTAAATACATAGCGGTTACATATTTGTGATTGAATGTTTGACAGTTTACTATTTACCATAAATTAAGAAGTTATCATACTATAATATTAATAATTTTGGGGATGAAGCGAGTGTACTTTTTTCCCATGCGTAAGAATATCTGTGTGGTTACGCTTCTGGCTTTCGTTCTGGCATATTCCTCCCTCGAATGCTTAACATGATGCTGTGTGCTTAACCGTCGATGCATGCGTTTTTTTCTTTTCTTTTCTATGTCTAATAAATGTGGTGTCTTCAAGAACAATGCTGAGATTTATTGAAAAATAATAAAAATAATTTATTAATTATTCATTTTGAATGAAAACGAAATACAAGTGATCATATGTTCAATAACTCTTACAAGAGTAAAGGGTATCTATGTCGAGAAACATCAGTGACTCTAAAAAAATCGAATTACTGAGTACCAAACAGTAAATAAACTTGATCGTTGTCTTTGTTATATTTTTTATACTGCATTTCAAAATAAACCTAGAATTCTATAATTCTTGCTCATTAAGGAATTATAGCCAAAAATTATAATTTGGATACAAATGGAATTTAAAATGTTAAAATGAAGTTTTTACTTTTTTTCTGGCTGTATAAACCTAGAATTTCTGTATTTGACCTAAACTAACATTTGAATTTGACACCTTTTTTACCGAGCATCGAATGTATACATTCTGTTAAATAGCTCATGATTAAAAATTGAAATTTATGATGATGGATGCTTTTATGAAAGTTTATGCTTTTGAATTCTCTATGTTTATACTTCTAAAATAATTTTTAATATACCTTGTTTTTATTTTTATTAGAAAATAATGAACAAATATAAAATTATCTAAATATTCTATGATAGTAATTTATTTGTTCTTCCTTAAGCAATGCAATTTTTTATAGTGTCGTTAATATCATACTGACCAGAACATTTTAAAACCAGTCATTCATCTCAGTTCATTCAAAATATACGGCATGCCACTCTTTGCACAATTTAACCATTTGACAAGATAAATTCTCTTTCTAACAACATTTACATATGCATAATTTACATGTGGTTTGACAAATAGGTCTATACTAGCAAGTTTTCAGCTTCATTTAATAAATGCACATCCTAACACGATTTTTCCAAAAAAAATGTTGTTTTTTCCTTCATTTTTCACACACGTCCAAATTTATGGTGGCGTAAAGGATATATGATAACTGCATCACTAAAAAGAAATTATATGTTTTTTGGTCTCTTTGGCTTCCCACATTGTGTAAACAAAACAAACATCTTATTGCATGCTCACAGGCACAGTCATGGTCTCTGTGCAGTTGGGCTAATCATCGCTCCAGTTAAAGGGTAGATTTATTTCAACAGATTGTTTACTTGGTAACTTTTTTGAAATCTTTTTTTAACACCCCGAACGTGTTTGCTGAATGCAATGGTAAAAGTGCACATTCGTTTCCATTTTTCTTACTCTAAGGTATCGATTTCATATTGTTAACATAATTAAGTTATTAAAGATTTAATGACCAGATTTATATTGAAACTTAGTTGTAATAAAAAGGATACTAGTAATAGTTTAAATGTAAGCAAAAACTAAGCAAATTTAAATTTAGATGTTTGCTGGTAAATATAGTAAATTAACGTCTTGTTGTTGGACAACTACTTCTAAATGGACCTCGTCATTTGATCAGAACACAGATAAGGAAGACGGGTGCTTGTTTATTTTTACGGCCCCGCGATAAATTTTCGAAAATCCAAACAGTAGCTAACTATCTTAACAAAATTTTGGCATTTTATAGATAATGGAGCTTAATGATCTTGGCGGAATTTGAAAATCAAGTAAACACATGAATGTAACTATCTTGGCGAAATCTCGGTATCTTATTCTTTGCCAACGAATTCTAAAACCCTCTGCGCTTTTGTGCATGCATTAGAATGAATTTAATTCGATAAAACAGGGGAGAGGAAAGATGAAAGGAGAAGATGCTTACGTTTAACAATAAAGCAAATTCCGGAAAGGCGAACTCCTTCAGCGTCTCATCTCTTAGTGAGTTAGAATCGTCGAAAAGTGGTCGTCTCCACGGGGAATGTTTTGTGGAATTTGCGGCATTTGCGGTAATCCAATTCCGAAACCGAGAGACTATTATCCCATTTTAAAATATCATGTTACGTACTCTTCTCGCTTGATTTATTCAAGTACACATTTTCCAAATAAATACAACATGAATGTCATTCATCATTGAATCCTAAAGCGAATACTATGCCCTTTTATTTACTGCAAGTATTACTTAATTTTTTTTCAATCGGAGACGATTGAAGAAATCAAATAATGACAAACGGTTACATGAAGATTCGGAAAAATGTAGAAAAATTTGAAGCGTATTAAATAGTATACGCCATATGAAAATAATATCTAACTCACTTTGTAATAACATCTTTCTCTTATAGAAGTAAAAAGTAGATAAGTTTTCGCTAATAATAGAAAAGTATATTTTTATATTAAATTATTATAATGCTAGAAATCACGTAAAACGGTATAAAATTTTTTTTAATAAAAAGAGAGAGTAAAGACGCGATAGAAATTGATTTCGAACTTTGTGGATCGTAAATTATTTTTAAATATACAGTTACGTCGTATGAGAAAAATAAGCTGGTTATGAGTTCATTTTGATTTTATTAGAAGGGCCGCGGTGGCCTAGTGGTAAGGTCTCGGCTCTTGAGCCGTAAGGTTTCAGGTTCGAGACCCGATGCCACCGAAGAACCGTCGTGTAAGGGGTTCTGTTACACGTTAAATCCGTCAAGGCCAAACGTCCTCCCGCTGGTGTGACGTGGTGTGGAGAGGAGGGGGTGCCAGCTCAGGTGTCGTCCTCGTCATCTGACTGTGGTTCAAAATTACGAGGTCCGTCCCAAAATAGCCCTAGTGTTGCTTAAAACGGAACGTTAATATAACTAACTTTGATTTTATTAGCTCTATTTAGAATACTTTATTCTAAATAGATCTTATAAAATCAAAATTTATATCTTAATTTCTTTAAAAAGATACATGTAGAATGGTGCTCAGAATGCAATTATTTAAATCTTATGGTGCTTAGAGTGAAATAATGAAATTACTGCAGAATTTCATTTAATATGTAACTGGATGTTGTTTTAATTTATGCTATAATGTAATACAGAAAGCAATGTATGCAAAATATACCATGGATTTCAAAAATAAATTGATCATATTAATATCAGTTGATCTATAGCGTATTGGCATGAAATATACTGACAAAAAGAACGGAACCATATTTGATAAACAGTAAAATCTGCTTTTATCAAACTTCCTATCATTAAAAAAAGCCTAGAATTCCAATTAAGAAAAGCAGACGATTCCCTTCTTAGTATAATTGAAAAATCAAACAATATGTTTTTAACTGGTACCATAAAATGTCACTAATTTTATTTAAATGAAAGAAGAATAACTACAAGTAAAAATTAATGTCTTAAAGTATGTTTAAAAAACAAATGACAAACTTTTAATTCTTCCCGATTGATCTAATATTTTTGCATTTGCCTACAAACTTAAAAAGTTTCTATTATTGAAAAGCTTTGAACAAGCCTGTATTTGAATATTGTTATATTTTTTGCCTTAATATTATTTATTTTGCAATAAATACTGAACTAGGCTATAGCAATAAAATCACTATGATTGCTTGAAAATTTAATATTTCATTGTTTTTGTCTATGAATTGCAAATAATTTGAAAACAATAATTTAGATGACTAAGAATTTACCTTTGCCTTCCAGCTTACCGAGATGATTATTTTAATTACCGAGATGATTAAACGTTAATAATTAAAGTTCATTTTGTTTTATTGCAATTACTTAATGAAAAGATATGAGTTTATTTATTTTTCATAGCTCCAACAGCTAGCAAAATCAACTTACACCGATATGATTTTTTCTCCCACTTCTAATTGGTTTCAATGCAAATGTGTTCCCCTAGTGCTAACTCTGAAACTAACTCTTGAGACATTTACGTTCTGGTGTGCGGTTAAACATTGCCACTGTAATCATGATTAAGCGTCATCTACGTTTGTACACAATATTTCTTAAATCACACAAATATTACAATAACTAATAGAATGCAATGTAACAAATAGATACTCTAAGAATTGGATCCAATTAAGGGTTGATACTGTTTGAAAATTTTAGAATTTGTATTTTTTTTAACGAATCTTGTGTTAGAATTTGTAATATTTACGAATTCTATTTAATTTGCAACTAGACTGACAATATTTTTCAATCGGCGTATCTGTTTCTTTTTGCTCATGATTTTAATCCGAAGAAATCTACGCTAATATGGTGCCAGGTTATCCTAGTGATAAGGCTTTGAAGCCAGAGTATCCCATGTTTTAAACACGATTCCATTAATATAAGCTTAATGAGGGTAAAATCTGACGTCGTACACCAAATGTCCTCCCGTTGATATGATGCGAAAGTTTGGGGCAAAGATGCAGCTTAAACTCTACTCTTATCATTTTACCAAGGTTCTAAATTACAAGGTTCGTCTCAAAATAGTACTAGTATTGTTTGCAAGATGGAATGTTAAAATAACTAAATTTAACCGCGACTGAGAGTGGTTATAAGAGAACCTTTCTCGTAAAATATTTCATAAAAACAAATGTAACGTTATGTTACTAAAGGAGCGCATTAACATGAAATTATGATTGCAGAATAAAGTTTAAGATTACTTTGACAATATTCTGTATGATTTATGATGTCGCATGCTTGGAATGAAAATAATGAAAATTAATCGAGTCCGTTTCTAACTAATCAAAGGCATTTCCTAATTATAGCTATTTTTATCCTACTATATAAAAGTAAATTAACGAAATATTTGGCAATTACTTCTGGCAAAGAAAGTAAAGAAAACTATTTTTAGAAATACTATAAAAATCAATCACCATAATAGTCGTCAACAAAGTTGTTACTAATTATTACGGTGATTGATTTACCAAGCAATAGGAAACGTTTTCTCTTTCAAGTTATTTGAATATAAAATATTTCCTCAAAAAACTGGAAAAAATGGCAAAAACTTTAATGTAGAATCAAAGACAAAATTGTAAGATAAATTGTTCCAATAATGAAATATATTTTAATCTAAAATGCTCTATAACTTTTAAAAACCAACCCTGTTTGGCGAAAAATAATGAAAACTAATTCCAAAAGAAATAATAACAAAATTATGACAAAAAATGCATTATCATGGAAGTTATAAACTATAATGTAAAATATTTTATTACGTAAACTGTAAAGGAAAAAAATATTTCATTCAACAAGAACAAACTATTGAAAAGCAATTAAAGTAACGAAAATTAATGATGGCAAGTATCATTGGCAAAATTTAAATGCAAAATATACTATCAGGTAACAATAATAAATCGTTTCTTTTCTAAATCTTAATAAACAAAGAAGTTCTACAAAGCTGCCATTCGAAGCAATCTGTAGTATATCTTTATTATTAATAAAGAATGTGCATCTCTGAGTGTATTCCGGAGTCTATAGAATGGTACAGATTAAAAAATGTTTTAAAATAAAATTTTTTGTAGAATTTTAATAAATTAAAAATTAACCAATATTTTGATGTTTTTCCTCAATTACACCTATAAATATTAATAAGCACAACTTATTTTTTATTCCATTTTAAAATTTAATTGTCGTATATATTTTACCTAAATTTTGAACTTAAAAAATATTTTTTTGTGTAATTTTATTACAATTAGACTATAAATGAGATGAATATTTAATTGTTTTCATTGTTTCATAAAATATTTCATTGCTGATTTTTTCTAATATTGAAAACTAAGGAATGAATTTAATATCTGTACAATGTACTTGAGAAATAAAAAATTGAAACTACAGTACCATAAAAATTAGATGATGAAACTATACAGTTATGTTTATATTAACCCTTTGCAATCTGAACAGTAATTCGATGCATATTCACCTAATACAAAGACTTGTTTATTGCTCGTAAAATAAATATATATTAATTGTTTTAAGTTGAATTCTCCCATTTAATTAACTTGCATCTTCTTACAACTCTACAGGTATTTTTAACAATCACAATTAAATAAAATAAAATGTCAAAATGATGCACATTCTTGAATGATGAATGAGAGTCACCATCCGAGTGCAAAGGCTTAATACCATGATAAGACTCGATTGCACTAGAATGATTCATATACACACTGAATACAACAAGTGTAAGGTTGCAATGTCAGACACAATTCGATGCTCAAAAATATTTTGTTGAACGAATCAGGAACAACATTCTATGCATGAGATATTTAACTAAAATTAAGCACAACAATATACCCAGTGAACTAGCTGGTTGCTGAATTCGGCTAGTTATATAATAAGTTCATTTACCAATCTTGATAAAAAAAATAGAAAAAAATGCAGTAGAATACATTAAAGAAATAAATATTTGAAAATTGATCCTGGTAAGAGAAAAATAATAAAAATTAATGTGAATTATGAATCGGTGACAAAATTTTAATGCAAATTCATCACAAAAAGAAAAGAAAATTTCACAAACCAATTACTCTAAGAATCAGTAAAAAAAGGTCATAATTTTTAATGACCCAAAGGAATAAAATATATTTAAAAATTAAGTCACGGAAATATTAGTAAAATTCAATCCCAAGATTGACCAATGAAACATTTTAACGCAAAATGTAATATTACGTAACAAAAATAAAATTTCACAAACAAGTCACTATAAGAATAAAGAAAAAGCAAAGCCACAATTCTAGCAAAGAAAATACTATAGCAAAAGTCAAATCAAGTAGTGATCAACAAAAAATTTTAAACAAGGTATACCATCACGTAACAAAAATAAATATTTCACAAACTAGTCACTGTAAAAATTAGGGAAAAAAACTAAGCCGCTCTATGTTTCCTGGCACATGAGAATAAACATCTGAAAAAAAAAAATTATAGCAAATGAAATACTATAATAAAAGCCAAGCCCAGTGACGACCAATGAAAGATCTTAGTACAAAGTATATTATCACATAACAAAAATAAGTATTTCACAAACTAGTCACTCAAAAAATTAGTAAAAAAAAAAAAGAAGAAAGAAAGAAAAGCTAGACGATGTTTCTTGATGCAAGAAAATGAACATCGGAAGAAAAAAAAATAACAAGCAAAAAGAATAAAATAATAAAAACAAATCCGAATAAAAATCAATAATATTTTAATGCAAAATATTCTATCACGTAATAAAATTAACCATTCAGAAAATCACAATAAATGACAAACTTGTTGCGTAAAATGGGTTTTCTCACAATAAATTATTATAAACAGATCGAGCTGAGAGTTGGTGACAGAACGCTAACGTAGAATCTTTTATCACGCAATCGAAATAAACTTTTGAATGAATCCGTATTACGTAACCTATCACAGTAAAGGTAGGAGTGTCTGACCTGCCAAACAGTTCTATTTTGAACTGCCAGTGGATACCAGGAACCTTGATCTTCGGATCGCGCGCACAAAAATACTCTCAACATTCGTTAATTGTTCCTCTACAAAAACTTTTTCTTGTTTTTCACGTCTCAAACGAAGTATCGCTTTCAGACTCAGACATACATGTTAAACCAGAGCTTCTTTTTTTACGTCTCGAAGACTAATTGCGTGGCAGTTGTAAAAAAAAAAAAAAAAAAAAAAAAAGAAGTCTGAGCAAAAAAATGACGTGTAATCTCGTAATAAAAAATAACTTTTTTTTTCTACGTGAATGCTCTGAGAGATCCAAACAGGGGATGAGGTAAACTAGAGTAAGTTTGGTAGGTATACTCTTACAACAATGGGAGATGATTCATCCTATTGCCACTTGGAGGGTACAATTCTTGGCAAAAACATAAGTTTTGCACGAAGACGAGGGAGATTTTTTGACCATAACCCATTTATTTCTTAAAAGAGATCCAAGAAGTGATGTAACTGCAAATAAGTAGGATTTTTGTATTATAGTTAAAGGTGTCTAGAACCATGGGTGGCTTGAAGAAAGGCGGGGGGGGGGGGGGTGTTTACGGTGCGAGCGCACAATACCCGCATTATTGGCCAACTTTATTAAAAGAAACAGCTTTCGTTTTATATCCCATCTCTGTTTTAATTTGAATATTCATACAATAAAAATATTGTGGCGCTATTTGCATACATTTCACAGTCACCCCTTCTCCACCCCTAATAAAAGTTTGGTGAATAAACAGGCAGCATAGTTCCACTTATAATAAAAAATACCACTATTTCTTTTCATTGGTACTATTTCTTTTTAAATATCACGTAATTGAAATGTATTAAGAAATGAAATGTATCCCTTTTAGTCATATAATTCGGATATTATTCGTGAACTGACTGAAGACAATCTTCTCAAATATTATATGGATTTAAATACGACTTTGAAAGATGATACTGCTGGTATTTAAATATTTGATGACAAATTTTTTATAAGCTCACAATACTAGAAAATTTATTCAAAAACAATTTTTTGGAATTACCCTAGATGCCACTTCATATGATCGTTTAGGGATTTGAGAATTTAACCGATTGATAATAGTAACCGAAATGAGTAAAATGAACTATATTTATATCATATCTAGGAAAAAACACTTACCTAAGAGCTATCTATAAACATCTGCCAAGAAGGACATCAAAACTATGTATTAATTACTGTTTATTGACAGTTATTCCTTAAAGGCTCACTTATATATTGTTTGTACCTGTATTTTTTTTTTAAATTTGCTGATAGATACCGCAAAGTGTCCAAAATATCAAGAGCTTGACTCATTTTGGCGTCCTTTAGAGTATTTTTTTTTTGTTTCCATTGGAATTCTCAACGTTTATTATTTGATATTACTTTCAGCAAATTCAAAATTTTACAAAGAGGCTGTGAAGTTTTCATCTACGCCGAAGCATTTATGTTGAATCAATTTCAGTTAAAAATTTATACCTTTAAAATATTAAAATTTTCTTTAAAACCTCTTATCTATATTTTCTCTCTTATTAAACCTCTTATCTATAAGAAATCAACAGATGACATTGATTTATAGTTATTTCAGCAGTCACATTTGCCAGCTTAGCTGCCCACTTAAATCAATCTAGATTACTCTAGTTCAGACAAAGGAAGTGATATCGGGGAAGATATGAATGTGATCATAGAGAACATACCTCCCAGATATTTACTTACAAAGGGAACTATAAATTTTAAGAATGATAATCGTTAATGCTTGTTGAAAATGGAAGATCGGTCAATTCTGTACTTCAGAATTGATAAATTAAATGATGTAGTGATCGCTTTATATGAATATTTTTGAATATATCAGTTCGGGATCAGAGAATTTTGATAATGCAATGCGTATGTTAATATTAACTGCAATCCCATTAAGTACAGTCACATCCACTGTATACCGAAATTTTATTATTATTGTGATAATTATATTAACATAACTAATTGCTATCGCATTTTCAGAATTATCTTTGTCAAGATTGGAAACATTGCAAATTTATTTGATATTTAACATTTTTTAAGAAAGATTTTTCAAGAATATTTTATCTATCGTATTTGAAGAGCTATAACAAAAAATTAAACTAAAAAAAGAATAAAAGAAATCGAAACTTACATATTGTAATCTTATTCTAATAATTCTTTACTAAATTATGTTTTGTGCGCATGGACCATTTTTTTATTATTTGATTTACTAACAGTTATTTAAATGATAGAAATATCAATATAAAATAATTTAATATATTAATTAAATTAATTAATGTAATTATTATTAAATTAGATTATTTATTGCTTGATTTATTGTTAATATCATGTAATCTATTATCATTCAATACTATCATTTTGTGCAATGTTAATAAATAGAAAATTCATTAAACCGTTGTTATATGAAATTTATTTCATATAGAAGCAATTTTCATGCAATATAATTTTTTTCATCTATTATTTTTTTTCTGAAGATATAAAAATGTTGATTTCCAGAAATATGCTGTTCAGCTATTACTATAAAAAGTTTATATCGGTTCATAAAGCTACACAGATTCATACTTTTTTTAAAATCCAAAGAAACGTTATTTAATTGTAAAAATCTTTACTCGTGAATCTTTAACAAAATCAATTCGTTGGAGAAATAATTTTTCTAGTTACTAGTTAATCATCTGCACCATTATGTATTCTTTCAAGTGCAATATTAGGAAATGAGAGAAAAAAAAATCCTATTTAGGAGTTAATGCCCAATAAAAGCAATATTTTATAATATTTTTAACTATGAGAAAAGCAAGCAATTGAATGGGTTGAGTGATAAAACAAATACATTTAAATGTCATCATAGTGATAAAAGCAGGGCAACAGGTTCTGCATCAAATTAAATTTTAATAAGTTATTGAAATTAGAGTAGGAAAAATCGCATTGAAATAAAAATGGTAATATTAATAAATGATTTTTCAGTTTTTAAGATTAGAATAAAAATTATTGTGATGAGACTATCTTTTTATATAATTGTAAAACAATAAAAATATGCTTAATGTTTAAATGACAAATTTAAAATAATTTTCGGATTTTCAATTGTTGACGAAGACCTTCCTCTTGTTTTGAAATAAAAAGAA
>JAPMOR010124660.1:237487-262869 GCA_026543865.1 Argiope aurantia | reverse complement strand
TTTTTTTTACACACAATCTGTGATACAGGTATAATATTTCTGTATTGTAATATACGTATTTTATGATTACATATGATGATTATTTTTTTCGTGATCATTGTTTTATTCTTTCAACGGTTATTTCAAAAAATCGCATGTCCATATACTTTTGAGACGCATTTTAGATCTTATTCCCATTCCCACCCATATAAAAATGGGGGTCTCGGATAAGGCCACTAATGTGTGGCATGGTATTGGCAAATAATAATTACGAAAAATAGATCTTTGGCATGAAAAACAGAATTTTGCATTTTGGCTCATTGTATTCTGCAAATATATAACTAAGACACCTTTGTATCTGACCAATTTAAACCAAAATTTGTGTTTCCGACATAATCATGTTTAAGAAATTGTTCATTTCAGTTGCATATGAATGTACTGACAGATACATGGTCAGCGCTTTCAAAAATATGATTTAAAATTTGACAAGAGTCTGCATTTTATATTTTGTTTAACTGGCTCTTTATAATGTGCAGTTATCATGTACCTTTCTACTCAGATAGCGGACAGACAGACTTTTTATTTTCAAAATTTGATAGAAATCTACAAATGGGCTGCAACACTCGTATACTATATATCATTCGTCTAACTCAAAATTTTTTCTGGTGCTATGCTGATAGACAGATAGATGGATAGAAAAGCAGATAAACAGACATAAATCCAAAAAAAAAATGTATTTTTCAGACAGCGATATCTAAAATGTGGAGTACATTAAAATCTCGAAATCAATTTTTTGACGGTTACAGTATTTTCTCTCTGGATATTTCGTATAAAAGAAAGTAAAAAAGTCACTTTTTGAGTAGAGCATGGCAATGCAAGCACAAGAATAGGGAAGCGGCGATACAAGCACAAGTGACTTAAATGAGAATCAATAAAGTATGCAACACAGGAATAGTGGAATTAAAATTTACAATATTCACAAATTATTTTGCATGAATTTATAACAAAGTATGAAACATATATGATTTCGGATTCTATGCCTTGCGAAAACTCAAAGCATTCCAGAATTTTGTTTTGATAATGTGCCCTATTTACCTTAGTCATATATGTCATTTGAAGTACTGGAAGAGCCTAGTTGGTAGGTTGTTAGATTCGCGTCCCTTAGGTTGCGAATTTGAACCCCGCCGGTCGAAGACTCTCCGCGTGTGTGGTGACTGGCGCGCGCATAAATCTGTTGTGGTCACAAAGTCCTTCATGTCGAGAGTAATACCACTATGGTTACAGGATCAGGGGTGATCGTTCTCTGATTCAAGTCTAAATTACGTTCTGTGGATGAGTGAATGAAATGCATGAATGAAGTCCGCCCCATAAAAAGGGTTGTGACGTGTGTGTAGCTAAGTCGTACTCTTGGCCCTAGATGGCGCTACTGAAAAAAAGGAGATGTACCTTTAGGCTTAAAATCACTGACTTATAAAACCAGTGGGCTTGTCTATGAAAAGTGCCATAAGAAACAACAACATTTCTGTCATTTGTTCATGCAACTTGTTTCATTGCTACTTATGTAATTTTAATTATGTATTCTAAATTTGTATTTCATTAATTCCGTGTTTCATACTATTTATAATGTATCCTTTTTTTTATTTCTGTTCCTACAAGATTCATTACTGTCAATCATTATTCACATTTTTTTAAGTGGCAACATAAAGAGAATGCATATGGACATTGAATGGATAATTTGAATGAAATGAATATCTTTAAGAATGAATAGTTTCACATTTTTTATAGTTTTTTTAAACTAAGAAAAGCTACGGAATATAATATGGAAATATGGAAATGCAGGATTCCAAGATACTAACTAACTTCATTATAGCTTCTTTATTAAGTTTTTTACTAATAAGAGAAAATTTGTTCTGAAAGACAATGATGTACTTTCAATTTAGTAAAAAAATGTATTAATTAGCTACGTTTTCTCTAAAATGTATATTTATAGATAATTAAAAAAGCATTAATTCGTGCTGATTTTTAATAAAAAAATAATTGAATTTAATAAGAATTTTTTAGCTGAAAATATTTCTCGGACTTTCATGCTTTTGTAATGACTATTGGGTCTTTATATTTTAATAAATAATATGAAATTTTAAATAAAAATTCATAAAATCCATAAAAATACAGTCTATGAGTAAATCAAGTCCATGTGAAAGTTTTATCAATATTTAGTGAACATTCTTAAAAATGTTTAACAAAAATGTCATATGCGTATCAATGTCATGACAAATTTTAATCGAAATTCCTGAGAATGCTTGAAAATGTTTCCTGAAAGTAAAATATTAGATAGAAATAATAAATAATGCTTAGATTTTCACAAAAAAAAATTTAGATTAGGATAATGCGGCATTGAAATTGAAAATTTGGAAGAGTAAAATATTTCAATCATTTTGTAGCTTAAATATATTTAATTTAAAAGAGTGTTCGAAAATCATTTTTATATATCCATTGTAAATATATACAAACTAAATTTTACAATTCGCCATCACTAAATTACAAAAATACTTTATGCACTCTATACTAAGAGACGAAAAACATTTCCATTAAATAGTTATGAGCTCATGCAAAACAGCTTTCTTATACAACAAATATAAAAGAATTTTATAATATCAATACAAAAATTTGCATTTGTTTGACTTCAAAAATTAAGCATTAGGGTTAAGTCTTTCAATTTTTCAAAAGCAAAACATTTTAATTTTTCATTAGTAAAAATCAATATTCTTTTCATATTTGATTTGCTATAGATTTACTTATCAAAATTCATGTTGTGCAGTTTACTTTCCAATAACGCATGTTCCTTACTTGGCATTAAAGAAAAGAATTTGAGATCAATACTAAACAAATGTATTTGTGTGAGTTCAAGAATTAAGCATTAGATCGATTTTTCAATAGTCAAGCATTTTTTTCATTAGTATAAATCAATATATTTTTCTTATTTGACTTTGTTATAGATTCACTTGCTGAAATTTATGTAGTGCAGTTTATTTTCCGCATTCTCCTTATTTGGTGCTATAAAAAAGAATTTTATGAAATCAATACAAAATAAATATATTTGTTTGAGTTGAATAATTAAGCATTAAAATAAAGACATTCGATTTTTAAATAGCGAAAAAAAATTATCATTAGTAAAAATCAATATACTTTTCTTATTTGATTTTGTTATAGTTAACTTACCGAAATTCAGGTAGTGCAATTTACTTTCTGATTCTGAATTTTAATTACTTGGCGTTATATAAAAGAACTTTATGAAATTAATACAAAACAATTGTATTTGTTTGAGTTCTAGAATTAAGCATTAGACTAAAGGCATTCGATTTTTTCAATAAACAAATGATTTTTTTCATTAGTAAATATCGATATTCGATTCTTATTTGATTCACTTACCGAAATTTATGTAGTGCAGTTTACTTTCCGCATTCTCCTTATTTGGTGTTATAGAAAATAATTTTATGAAATCTGTCGTAAGTAATTATACTTGTTTCAGTTGAATAATTAAGCATTAAAATAAAAACGTTCGATTTTTCAATAGCCAAACATTTTTTTCATAAGTAAAAATCATTATCCTTCACTTATTTGACTTTGTTATCATCCACTTACCGAAATTCAGGTAGTGCAGTTTACTTTCTGATTCTGCATATTAATTACTTGGCGTTGTATAAAAGAATTTATGAAATTAATACAAATCATTTGTATTTGTTTGAGTTCAAGAATTAAGCATTAGACTAAAGGCATCCGATTTTTTCAATAAACAAACGATTTTTTTCTTTAATAAAAATCGATATTCGTTTCTTATTTGCCCTTGTACAGATTCACTTACTAAAATTCAAGTAATTTAGGATTCTGCATGCGCTATCGAATCTATGGTACCTGAAGGACAATCTCAAGTTTTATCAGGTTCTTTCACAACTATTTCATTCTGAACTGCGACCGCGTTCTCTCCAAATTTCTCCCTAAAGGTTAAGCTTATGAGGGTTGTTGGAGAAAAGGCAACTACAGCGATCAATACCAAGAACTGAGAAAAGTTAGAATTCCCATGTGCTGCAGCCAGAGAATTCCTTGATATATTTCCGTTGATATTCGCCAAGATTCTACTTGGAGAAGCGGATTTGCGGACCTAAAGAATATCAAGAGTTAAAAAGCGTGTGCGGGAAAGGAAGTCAATGAAATGAACCAAGCAATTCAGGTTCATCCTATTCTCTTTCTTCCTCCCCCCACAAAAGAAAAGAAATGAAATGGAGAAAGAGAAGAAGAAAAATCTAATGCTTACTTTAAGAAATAAGAAAAGATTCGCATCGAATAGAGAAATTTAATTCATTTATCCGGTACAATTCCTTTTATCCGGTACAATTGACATAATAGTAATTTTTATATGAAATATAGAAAAAATACACAGTAATTGTAAAAAATATTCAATTGAAATTTGCTATCTCAAATTTCAAGTTATCATGTGACAACATTATTATTTTTAAGTCATTGTTTTTCTTCATCATTAATTCAAGTCATTAACAGTTTAAACTGGTTTGAAACAATCACGTGCTTATCAAATTACGCATGCGTCGATATTTAGAAGAACGATGGGTTCTCCCTCCCCCCCCCCAAAGAAATCGATAGAACTCCTAAACTCTTTATCGAGGCCATTTTTTCCCCCCGAAAATCCGGTTTAAAATGGTTTGGAATAATCACGTGACTATTGTATTATGAAATCGTTGATTTTTAGGAAAGTGATGGATTTTTTGCCCCATCTCAGAATCTTTCGAGTTCCAAAAATTCTTTTTACCAGCTAGAAAAATTAAAAATGACTATTAAAAAATATATTATTATTATCATTATTATATGTAACAGGATACACCTTTCGATACCTCCCCTCACTGTTTTGCTTTGATTCCCGTTTTCTTCTTTGTACTTCTTCGAGCGAAAACTTCTTACGGCCATGCCCTTTATTTTCTGGCTGTCTGAGGCTTCAAAAACCCCAAACCAAAACAACATCATGGTCTCACATGATAATAGAAAATGCTGCATTGTTTAAACAGATTTTTTTTTAATTCTGGAATTTCATAAACGCAATTTTTGAATTGTGACGGTTTCCTCCTGTAGTTGATGTATAGTTATCACATTTCGTGCCATATCACCCATATTTGATTAGCAGTTAAAGTTCTGTGTCAGCGTAGAATCTCGTGCTAGTAGAACACGCCTATTCTTTATATATCCTTGTTTTATTCCGTTGTTCGCCTTGTGAATAGCCTGTGATTCACACCTGCTATTTAATTAAATATTATCTCCTCTACTAGAATTAAGAAATAGTAAAGAAGCATCTTATTAGATTGCGGTTTGTATCACAGATATGATTCATGGCAAAGAATGTGTTATAGATACAAATATTCTACTACTTTTGGTAAATGATCATATGCATCTCTATTAAAATTAAGATAACTGTATGTGCATGTGTGCGTAAGTTCGCTGAAGACCAGGTCGTTTAATCTATAGCTTGCTTGTATGCTTTGGAGCATGTAAATGTGCGTTTGGGGTCAATTATTTTAAATTTTAATTAATTAAAAATTAAGCGAAATTTTTAAATTTTTCCACAATAACCTCCAAAATTAAATCAGGTACCTAGATCATTTTCTTTAATCAAATTAAAAATCGTCAAATTATCTTTTCAATAATTACAACTATTTTATCTAATTAAAAAATATTTAAGCTTATTTTATAACAATATTTTTTATTATTAATTTCAAAACATTTTCTTTTCTTTCATTTCATTCAAATCATTTTCTTTTTCAAATCATTTCTATTACTATTTCATGCAAACTTCTTTTCACACACTGATGATCAAGATATGTAAATTTGGCTTATATTTTCATGTTGATAGGATTTCAGAAAAAGGTATTTTGTCAATAATTTTTTTTTTGAAATTTTGATGAATTTTCAAAGAGGTTTAAATTCAGAATCAAACAAAGATTATTTTTTAAGTCGTCCTATTTTTAAACGTTGCTGCTCTTTTTTCTGATACAATTGGATGCATCAAGAAAGATAGAGAAAAAAATTAGAGAAATGCTTTTATTCTGTTGAATTGTAAAACACGACCACTTCGTTTGCAATTGGTACCAACAGGAATAAGTGAAGGTCATCTATTTTCTTTGGATCTGAGGAAGAAAGATATTCGGGACAGTATTCATTCTTTTACAAGTACTCTACTTCCCAAAGATGTTTTTCATAGTTGTCTACAGAACAAGAAAGAAAGAAAAGAACAATATGTATAATAAGCTGAGGAAAATTGCTTTCTTCTTCGACAAGAAAAATTTGTGTATTCTAGAATTAACCACAAGTACTCCGCATCTCAATAATTTACTTTGAAAACTTGAAAGGCGCATTATATTAATTGTCTCCAGGTAGAAACCTTCCTATTCAAGGAATATAAAAACACGTGATACTTAGACTTAATCCCAGGCACTGTACTTCTCAAACATGTATTTCGCAGGTGTATGCAGTATGGCATGTGAAAGGTGTAGAACATCAATTATCCGAAGCCAAAATATTTCTTATTGTTGGAACAGAACTAAACTTAACGCATTGCAAAAGCACAATGCTAAATCAATAAATAATGTCATGTCGTTTCGTTTTATATTTACTATTCATATATAAAGTACGGATACTTATTGATGAACTTATGATGGATATCGTATTTTTTTTAGAACAGAAAAACACTTCATCCCTAAACTTAATGCACTGCAAAAGCGCAAGACTTTATCAATAAATAATGTCATATCTGTATTCAGCATTTTTCGTTGAATATTTACTATTCATATATAAAGTACGAATAATTTTGATGAACTTATAATGAATATCTCATTTTAGAAGCAGAAAAATTTATGATCCCTACACTTAATGCATTACTCAACTATAATATTATCTCAATAAATAATGTCATGTCTGTATTCAGTATTTTTCGTTGAATATTTACTATTCATATATAAAGTACGGATAATTATTAATAAACTTATGATGGGTATCATTTTTTTAGAACAGAAAACTCTCGATCCCTAAACTTAATGCACTGCAAAAGCACAAGACTTTATCAATAAATAATGTCATGTCTGTATTCAGCATTTTTCGTTGAATATTTGTTATTCATATATAAAGTGCGGATAATTATTGATGAACTTATGATGGATATCTTGTTTTAGGAGCAAAAAACTTATGTACCCTAAACTTAATGCATTACAAAAGCACAATACTATGTCAATAAATGATGTCTGTATGTATTCAACCTTTTTCTTTGGTTATTTAATTTTCATAAATGAAATGCAGATAATTATTGATGGTACTATTATGGATATCTTATTTTTGGAACAGAAATACTTATGATCCCTAAACTTAATGCATTGTAAAAGCGCAAGACTATATTAATAAATAATTTCTGCGTTCAATCTTTTTTTTTGTTATTAAGTATTCATCAATAAGCTGATGATAATTAAGGACTTTAGCTTAGTTCAATTACTATGCCTACATGAAGAACTGGAAAATACAGTCTTACTCATGTTAGCTTAGTTTACTTATTAAATTTCTAAATTTAGTGATTGTATTTCTTTGATAAAAATGGGATCTAAAAAACATTTCATTCCAAGACAAAAATTAAAAATAAGCCATCCTAAATTAATATTTCTAATTCGAAACAAAACTATTCAGGACACTAAATTAGTTTGAGAATAATTCAAAATCTGCTGTTTTAAATAAACACTAAAAAAAGAATTATTATTCTACTCTGATATAGATTCTATGTGCAATAAATTAAGAAATACTGTTAAAGAGAAAGTATCAAAACATGCTGGATACAAGAAACATATTGCAACGGAAAAGGCAATTTCATCGAAGAAATTCCGAAACAAGTTTCCTAATGATTCTACCGTGTAACAAGTTTATTACAAAATAAATGGAAAAGTTACTGTTGATGTAAATTATGCTAATAGGTTTTTTTATCGTCTGATACTTGAATGTGACTTTCATTTTAATCAATACAAACCCGGTGTTATTGATTAAATCTGTTGTCTTGGAATTTAACGAACCAAATATGCTGTTTCTTTTCTCCAGGTGTTAAAATTATACTGCAGGTATCGCTTCGTTGCATACTGAAAACACTTCGTTAAACTTTTATAGAAGGATCTTTTTTAAATTATTTGAGTGTTTGTCTTTTGTTTGCAATAAAAGTTATTTGCATATCCAATCTTAGATAGATTTATTCGAAAACAAAACTGAAAGTTATACTTCTCTTGCGCCTTATGTATGCATTCATTTAATGCAGATTGTTTTGTTTCAGTGTGCATTTGTAATTGATATTTTTTTTAGTTTTATCAAATGAGTTTCATTTAAATTTCTTTATGAGAAATAACTCAACTTACACAAGAAAACAAACACGTTCAATCGTAACGTAAATTTCATTGAACCAATAAATAAAAATTGATATTTTTAAAACATGCAAGGTTTCCGGCAACAATTATCGAATATTTTATTGTATCAAAACAATATGTGTGAGATGTTACAAATAGTGTTTGAAGATAATATAATTGCGATAGATAGATAATAGATAGATAGATAATATAATTGCGAGAATAAAAAAATAATATAAAGATCATAATAATTTGGAATTGTTAATGATGGGTTTTACGTATAACTTCTCTGTTTTACGTAAAACTCTCTCATGCAGTTTTTTTAATATTTTATTTCAATATTTGCCGATAATTTTTCTTTGATTATCACATTTCTGATGATAAATAATAATTTTACTGAACAAAATCTTGAAAATTTCACTTCATTAAGTTCTAGATATTATTTCCCTACTTTTATGCAGATGAGATTTCATTTCAATATTTATAAATAAATTTTCTTTGATTATCATATTTCTGATGGTAAATTCCAATAATATAGAATGAAATTTGAAATATTCACATCAATAAATTTACATAAAATACAAAGCACTTTAATGTTATCTTTCTGACCAACCTTTAAGGAATAACATATCTCATCTGACTGTTCATTAAAACTTCGAAATCGTCCCATTAGTCTTGGTGCTGTTTCAAAACTGAACATTGATACAACTAAACTAAAATTCACTAAAAATCAAATTCTTCTGAGACAAGTAAATTAGAATATCTGGTAAATCAAATCTCGCTCTGGAGATTTTTTGTAAAATTGTGTTTTTTCGGAGAAATTATTTAGATACGAATACATACCGATTACATATGAATATTTTTCAATCTTATCTCATCTCGCATCCATCAATGCCATCTCACAAAATTTTGAGCTAGTAGAAAGTTATCATGCTATGGCAAGATTGCAAGTATCACAAAAGTTACGAGTTTGACACTGTATGATACTGTCAGCATGACAGCAGATAGAAAAAGTTTCTTATGATTTTTGATATAAAAAAAACTGTGTGTTTGTGTGTGTGTGCGTGTGTGTGTGCGCGCGCGCGCGCCTAAAAGAGTTGCTCGTTTAAAGTTACAAAATAAATTCTATTCTTACTATTTCATTTTATGAATCATTGCATTGAAGTCATCAAACTACTGTATAGTTTATATTTTAAAAATTCAAACACCTTTGAAACCCGCCGATTAAATAATCTGTTAAAATGTATTTATTTATTTTAATAATAATTTCTTCTTTATCCCAAAATCATATTTTTTTTATATAAAAGCTTGAAAGATGCAGGCGATGTAAAACTTTATTTTGCAATCGAATTTTTCAAGAGTTTTACTCCACGAGAGCCGAACATTCCTGAAATCTCCCAACTAAATAACCTATGTTGTTATTTATTTCTTCCGAATAAACTCGGGGACTCGGAATCTACCCGACTTCACTCCGCCGAGCTGTCTAGTTAGCATGCTGAAAGACTTCAGAGATGATATAAAAGAGTATTTATCTTTCGCGCACAAAGGCTTGTTCACGGGGAGCTTACCTTCGCGGGCAGAGAGCAACTGTGCATTGTTCCCTGAACTCCAAACGACATTTTATGCAAAACAGAACACCCCTTCCCACTCTTCGAGTGGCAAAGCATTTAAATGCACGGCGTCTTTGAACCTTGGAATTTCTGAAACAGTTTGTAGTGAAGTGTTTGCTTATTTCGTTAGAGGCATGTGATACTTTAAGTTCTACAAATAGATTCCAAGAAGAGATAAATTGAAGAACTGGAAAAATAAATGTTTAAAGTTTTGTTGAATAATTTCAGGTAACTTACTCTATGTGGGAATGATTTAAATTAACTTAAACAAGAACTAATTCGACTTGTCTCAGTGAAGTTAATTATTTATGTTTACTTAGGCATTTCTAGTTTAAAAGGCAGAAAAACGGAGCTTGTAATAATAGAAGTAAGCTTTAATAAGTAATTTTCTGTCTAATCGACTAAAGGTTTTGATGTATTTTCATATATTGAATCAAATAGAAACCATTTAGAAATAATTTGAGCACTATAATTCAAAAGCATGAACTCAATAATTCAAAAACACAAAAATGATTACTCAAAAATGTGAACACGATTACTTAATATGTGAACGAGTCTGAACAAGGTATTTTAAAAAAGGTAGCTAATCTATACATTTAATAGAAATATATGAAGCGAACGTAATGTGATCTTTAGACAAATCGATATCAAGGTTTTGATGTATTTCCATATATTAGACCTCCTTGAATCCAAAATAAAATCATTTTCATAATAATATGAAGATAATTCAAAAATGCAAACACGATAATTAAAATATATGATTACAATAATTCAAAAATGCATACACGATTTCTCTATTCAAAAAGGCGAACACAATAATTCAAAAATATGAGCACAATAATTCAAAAATGCATACACGATTACTCTATTCAAAAAGGCGAACACGATAATTCAAAAATGCAAACACGATTGCTCAAAAAGGCGAACACAATAATTCAAAAATGCAAACACGATAACTCATAAATATGACCACGATAATTCAAAAATCCAAACAAGATAACGCAAAAATTTGAACACGATTGCTAAAAATGTGAATGAACATAAACACAATACTTCAAAAATGAAATTTCGAATGTTATCTTTAATCGAAATTGTAATTCAGTATCAAATATTACTCGAACTCCGCCACAAGAACTGTTTTTCTCCATGATTGTGCCCTTGTCTTTACTTTAACCTAGAAAGGCAAAAACCTAAAAGAATGCCAAAGGCGAAGGCCACGCCTCTACCAGGTTACATTACCCTTGATCGGCATCTTTCTAAAAAATGAAATATGTACATACCTTAACTATGCAAGTGGTATCGTATTAGGCTGTAAATTCTGAACCCTACCGAAATCGAAATAGTAATAATCCATTAATATTCATTTTAATTTCATATCACTTTCTACCAAGTCCCGATTTCTTATGAAGCATCTCGATCATCCCATTGGCTGAAGCAAATTGCACTTCATCCCATCCTCCATGCAACCTCTCATAGTGAGAGAAATCTTCTCACTTCATCAGAACCAAAATTATCCATAAAGGCCTTTAAAGATTCACCACAGCTGCTTCCACCTAGTTGTGTCTCGATGCCTCCCAACCACCACCATCTGCAACAATCTCAGTCGCGCAGGCCAGTCAGTTGATATTAAAATGTCTACGACTTCATACCAAATCACATAGATCTTCTGATTAAGTCTTAATCTATGGTGGGTAATGACGTATTCCGCGACGTAGGATTCACGAACCTTTTACTCCTTGCCAAGTGATTTAAAGTGTGTCGCAAAATTAACTCAAAGAATTGATAAAACTGTTAAAAAAGCATTTGATAGTTAACAATTTAGGATTAGTAAAAATGGAGCTTTATACGATAGAACAATTTATTTTTATTGTTGAGAAATATTTCAAAAATGATGAATGTCTGGCGACCATGGTTCAAGAATTTCAGAATTGGCCTCCTAGATCGTGTGATTTAACACCATTGGATTTCTTTTTATGGGGTTATTTGAAATCAAAGATCTATGCTAACAAGCCCACAAGCACGCATGCATTGAAAGTGGAAATTCAACGTTGCATTAAAGAAATTTAACCACATTTATGCAAAATGGTCATGGAAAATTTCTACAAAAGTGTGCGTATGTGCTAGCAAAGCCGTGGAGGTGATTTTCCCTGTATGCTATTCCATACATAACCCTTTTCTGTCTATTTTACAATTTAATAAAAAATATAACAATTTAAAGAAAAAATAGTGTTTTTTCAAATTTAATTCGAATCTTGCACTAAATCAACGTTTTTTCGTATAGCACTCCACTTTTACTAACCCTAAACTATCAACTACACTTAAACGGTTTCTCTTAACGGGGCTGCCAACACTTTATACCACGAATGGTGGCAAATTGAAATCTTGCATTAATTTTGGGACAACCATATTTATATATGAATGCACAAAATCTTCAAAAATGAAATATCCGCTCTTGTTTTCTTCTACATCTGGTTTATAACCTCAACCTGATTAATATTATTACTACCTCCTGAAAACTTATATTTTTAAAATCAATCCAGAAAATAAATTATATATAAAAAGAATTTAAATACAATTTCTCAAACTTTAAAAAATTTTCGAAGTCAGTCATAAAAAATAAAAATTAGTGTTAATTTATGATCTTCGACTGATACAAATCTCGATAGCAATTCAAATTTATTCATGTGAAAATTCCATCTGCAAGGGATCTGCAGGAATAGGGATCTGCAGAATACGCACAATATATGATCGTATATAAATACTATACCTCCGGAACGCAACAAGCAAGAAGACTGTCATCGAAGCCCATGACCTTACAAGATCAAGAAATCCCCTTTTGGTGTCTCTCCAAAATTTGAAAGAAAACTTTAACTGTGTAAATGATTTTTTCATATAAGAACATACGAGACCGTTTAGGTGAAAAGACTATGGTTTTCTTATTTTCGCATTATAAACGGAACCTAATTAAATTTTTATTCTTTCAGGTATAAATGTTATTAAAAGAATTCAGTAAACTTTAGTTTTTTTTAAAAGCATCTAAATATAATTTCTGAGGTTTCTACATCTGAAATTCCTACAAAACAATCATAAACGTCATTGCTAATTTATGATCTTTATTAAAAGGATTCAATAAAAAAAACCGATGTGTTAAAATAATCTAAATATAATTTCTCAAATTTCTACGACTGAAATTCCTACAAAACAATCATAAACATCATTTTTAATTTATGATTTTTATTAAAAGAATTCAACAAAAAACTGATGTGTTAAAAGAATCTAAATATAATTTCTCAGATTTCTACATCTGAAATTCCTAAAAAGCAATCATAAACAAAAAATCATTGTTAATTTAAATCTCTATTTAAAAAAGTTCAGTAAGAAACTAATGTGTTAAAAGGATCTAAATATAATTTCTCAGATTTCCACATCTGAAATTCTTATAAAACAATCATAAACATCATTGTTAATTTATGATCTTTATTAAAAGAATTAAGTAAAAAATTGATGTATTAAAGGATCTAAATATAATTTATCAGATTTCTACATTTGAAATTCCGTCAAAACAATCATAAACAAAAATCCTTGTTAATTTAGGATCTTTGGCCAATTCAAATTTCGTTAAGGAACTCAGAATTTTTCATGAGACAGCTCCAAATTTAAGAAAATAACAAAAAAAAATTAAAAGAAACTTAGAAAACATTCACTTGCGACAATATCAATTTTCCATCAATAATTAGTTTCTGCCCAGTCCATTGTTTATCAGAAAGCTTGACAAGTTAATTTCACGTCAAATAAAAAAAAAACTAAAAAATGAGAAGGAAGACGTTATTTGAATAAAAGAGTGACAGCATTTTCTGAACAATAATAGATTTAACACCCTTTGTTGTCAAGTTCCCTTCTGATAATACATGCTTTCAAAACATAAGACAAGATGTCATTTTATTCTGTTCGAATAATTCCATCGGATTCTGAAGCGGAATTTTGCTTTGCTTAAACTCAACGAAAAGTATTATTTTAACAAAAGATATTATTTTGCAGAACAATACATTGGAATGAATTCCAGAATTCTTCTCTAGATATATTTGACTGAATAATATATTGGAAATCCTAACTTTATAATGAGTTTATTCTGCACTTTTCTCTAGTTTGCCACTTCTTTTCGCCACTAAAATGTTTCCAGATTCCCGTCAGAAAATATTTTTGGTGGTGAAATATTGCGACTTAAGCCTTAAAAATCTATTGTTTTCAAATACTTATGTATGTATATTTTATTGTAAACGACGTACTTTCTGAAAATAGTTTCTATATGTATATCTTTCATTGTGTTGTCCATGACGTTGTAGAATTTCCTGGGTAATTTCTTTTCGTTTCAATTAGAAAATGCAAAAAATAACTAAAGATTTCTTATTCTGTTCAAACAGACAACACATTAAGATAAATTTAATTTAAAGAATGATAAAATTTACTACCATAAATTTTTTATTGTACAATACCATTTTTAGTATCTTAAATAATGTGTGTGTGTGTTTTCTAAAGTATGTATAATCTCAAACTCGTTAACAGATGGCGCCACAGGTACGGAATGAAAATTTAATTTAATTGACTGCTTATTAAAGTCTGTATAACATAAAAACTCTGCGTTTTTATTAAGAATATGCAGATCTTGTTTTCTAAGATCTGTTTAAATATAAAACTTATTAACAGGTAGCGCCACAGGTACGAAATAAAATTTTAATTTAATTAACTGCTGGTTAATGTCTTAAAACATTAAAATTTCGCGTTTTTACTAAGAATAGACATTTGGACAAAATTTTAATACTAAGATCAATCAAGAAATGAGAGAAAAATTTTCGCAAAATTCTATTCCTAAAAGGTATTTGAAAAACTTTTGAATAGAGTAAATTTTCATCTCCTCACAATCGCATGATAAAATAGCTTCTAACTTTTAACTATGGTTTTTAATATAGTTAATAACCTCTAAGCCTATACTTTCTAACTGAATTATCGTCCTGTTGGTTCTAGAAAGTTCATGATGGAAAAAAATTACACTTACTGAAAGTCTTATTTTGCTGCTTATTTATAATTATTCTAATATATATATTATTATTTTGCTCTAGTTATATTTATTCCAATTTTAATCTTTCTGCCAGATTTTTAGGCATTTATCACTGACAAACTCTTTCTGCAGCCAATGATAGGGTTTCAATAAATATACAATATTTTCTGTCACTCCAAATTTTAAATATTAATGAAATAATAATAATAGTAATTAAGGTCTGACAATTAGATAAAATAAGTTGTTGTTAGCAAATTACCATATTGCAGATTTCGAATCTACTTCCTTAACCAAGTATATACTTTGCCAACTAAATCTGAATAAGTTATTATTCATTCATGCTACTTAGAATACAATCATCAATTTCCATCGAATGCGATGCTTTAATTTTTATTTTTTCATATCCAAATACGTCATGAGAAAATATTTTAATCGTCAATTTTTTTTCTGGATTTTGATTAATATTCACTTTTCTGACCTCCTTGTATTCGAAAAACGCATGTTTGGAATAATTCCAATTGTGTATCTACGAACGCGTGTATCTACGAACGAATTTGTGTATCTACGAACACAAAAACGCATTGAAATATAGGAATAAAATTTGGTTGGCATCTTGTTACTAAATTTAATGTCAAATTTTGTGGAAAATGCGTTTAAAGGGATACCGATCTATCTGTCCATGTGTATGCAAACACCATCAGTTTAAAACACTATTAGCTAGATGAATGAAATTCGGTATATTGATTTATCATCAGAAATGGAAATATGTATTGAGGTTTGGTCCAAATCTGTGGACAGGTAACCATCTATTTGTCTTTTGCAGAAGCATGTATATCCAAACATAACTCAAAAATGCTGCAACTTAGTTAAAGGAAATTTAATATGTCCCTTTGTGAATAAATGTTTGATTAAAATATATTGATTGAAATTTGATCCCAGTTAGTTGAAATAGATTAGATAAACGCCAAAATTCAAACCTGGTTTTCATCATTAAACTAAACTCGATATTTCCAGTCAATATGCGCAGATGTTGGGTAAAAGAGGATTCGCGGTTTCAGATTTAACTGTGCCCTTCCAGGACTTTACACTACCGTCTTCATTCAAATACATGCCAACGCCGGAAAAATCAGATACTATTCAGAAGTTCGAACTAATGGTAGGTATACTTTGCTCAACAGTAATGTTGAAATGGTTCTGCGTCCACAATTACTTTTGTAGTATTTCACTGAGAAGTGTCTGATCATCTCACCAATAGGCCCGATCTTGCTCCGAGAGACAACCATTTGTATAAGTACTTGAAAAAGTTCCTGGTCGAGCAGCATTTTCTCGGTGAAGACAATGACAAACGGCTATCATATTGTGGCTCCGTTCTCGGATGGACAATTGTTTTGATATCTGTGTATAGAAATCAGTCTCCCATTTTTTATACAATTTGCAGTTCTATTTTCTCCAGGAATATAACATGTGCTTCAATTCCGATCGATCTTATGTTCAGAAGTATTTGAAAGAGTGCTGCATCTATTTGCCTTCTGCTTCTTAACGGTCTTGAGGAAACTTACTTTTTGGGCGACCTAAATAGCACTTTGCTTCTACTGTATTTAAAGCCCTTGTCAGATTTTTTTATATAAAGAAAAATATATTCATCTAATTAATTCATAGACATCATTTTAGAAGAGCGAGAATTTTATTTATACGCCAAAAATAAGGGCAAACCGCTGTAAGCGGCTGGAATAATCTCCAAAATGGAATATAAGTTATCATAAGACATCTTGCAATGATTCTACATTTAAAGTTCAACATAAATCAAATTTAGATCTCTACTTAGTTTCTTTTATGTCATGAAAAATGAAATGAATACCTCTGATATACATTCTCAATGAATATGCCATTTTAATGATATTAAATGGTCTTAATGCCAAAAATTAAAAATTGATATAATAAAGTTAATATTTTAACATAAAATTGAAAATAAATGTTGTTTTAAATTTCCTTTCCAAGCAAGGCTGTCGGGTGTGAAATGTTAATTATTCCTTGTGATTATTAATTATAAGACAAAAATTGCCATACCAAATCATGATGTGGTATAAAAATGGTACATTAGCCATTTTATAACAAGTATTCCTGTTATTGATTTCAAAGTTAATAATAACACCATAATACTGAGTCCATAGTCTGACAAACAACTAAATGCCACAAATTAAAAATGAAATAATTTATGTAATAAAATTAATATTAAAAGTTGAAAAGTTATTCAAAATTAATAATAACACCATAATACTGAGTCCATAGTCTGACAAACAACTAAATTAGTAAACAATTCAGAAAGAATAAAGATTCAGAATAAAAGTAACAGAATTTGTTCCGACATATTTATAAACACTTCCCTTACCATTAATTCCCGCCGTAGTGGCCTGGTGGTTCGGAAGAGGAGGCGTTTCAGGTTCCAGACCCGTTTCCACCGAAGAGTCGTTGTGTTAGCGGGTCTGGTGCACGTTAAATCCGTCGAGGCCAGCATCCACCCGCTGGTATGGTGTGGAAGTTTTGAAAGGGGATGCCTCAGGTGTCATCCTCTTCGTCTAACCCTGGTTCAAAATGACGAGGTACGTTCCAAAATAGCTCTAGCGTTGCTTTAAAACGGGACGTGAATATGATTAAACAACCATTAGTTCCTTATTAAAATTATCCTTTATATATATATATATATATATATATATATATATATATATACAGAAACAACAATTTTCTATGCTATACAAAATTAATTTAATTGGATCAATCTGCAAAATGTTTCCCTAGCTTAATTTCAAATACTGCAATAATCACTTAACGAAAATATTTACAACATTGTTTTCGATATCTACTTGAATATTTTAAATTCATGCGTACCAGAACCCTTTAAACAAAGTACTTTTATTTGATCCATGTATGCAATTTAAAGTTTAGATGGAAAATCAAACATAGTTGATTAATTTAACTAGAGTTAATGTATACAAGTAAATTATGTTTGCATTTTAAAAGTTTTTTTTTTATTTTTCCGTTGATGAAGATAAATCCGATTAGAAAACAAGCAATTCACTATTTTGAAGATGTTGATTAACATTGTTGTTTTCAAAATTTTAATCGGATTGACTTGAGTGCTTTAGGTTAGGGGATAAACACAAATTGCTATTCTTATTTCTGGAAAATAAGTTATGATTAACCTAAGGAAATCGACCCACTTGTGGACTATGGAAAATAACATTTATTGTTTGGCTGTTGAAAATGAAAATATTTTGAACCACATGATAGATATGTTCATTTGCGAAAGAGGAGAAGAGAAAAGCGAGGAAGTATGATTAAGATATTATGTATATATATTATGTATATGAGATATATATTGTTGCGAAATTTCTCTTTAGCGGGGTTCGTTTGGATACTGGAAGTGATATGGTGTGTAGAACGCTCAATCAGCAGATGGTAGTAGAAAATAAAACAACGACGTTTATTTACACGAAGACACACAGGACAGCACAAAAGCGACAACTATATACAGCACAGAAGACGATTATCTTCACCCGAGACGTGTAGCATACAACAGCACACACAGCAGCATACAACCAGAATCTACTGCAGACAGTAGCGCACAGCTCAGTTCAGCACTAGCTTGACTCAGTCGCTTCCGACTACTCCGTCTTCTACTTCTCCGACTCTGACTCG
This sequence comes from Argiope aurantia, assembly GCA_026543865.1. Classification (NCBI taxonomy): domain Eukaryota; kingdom Metazoa; phylum Arthropoda; class Arachnida; order Araneae; family Araneidae; genus Argiope; species Argiope aurantia. The sequence continues at coordinate 244,099 of JAPMOR010124660.1, read as the reverse complement.
GATTACTGACTTTTTCGACTCCTCTGTCGTCTCTGACTACTAGCTTGGACTTTTTCTCCTTTGGCAGCGGCGGCCGCTTCCTTTTATAGGTCTCAGGAGGTGGGGCTAGAAGCCTCTCAACCAATCAGGAACGCTCGAGGCGTATCTCGGTTCCTACTGGACGGATCGGGAAAATTCTCGAATTTTCGGGTATTATCTATTTTGGCTCCAAAGTAGCCAAATTCGTCGCCAAGTCACCAAATGGTCGCCAAGATTGTCGCCAAGCTCTGGGACCTCCGACGCACACCTGGACTCCGTCCCATTCAGATGACTGTAAAACTTTCTTTCCAATGATGGAACAAACTATGCTGGGAAGCCGAATTGCAGGTTTGTAACAATATACATAAAAAGATATTAAAAGATACTATGCATATATCTTGCCAAGGACTTATTTTTACTCTCTCGTACACGTAGTATAAAGAAGTATAGTCGTCGTATTTTGAGGAATCCACATTTTAGACTTCCCTGACACATAAAACCCAATTTTGGAAAATTTCTATCTGTTTACTGTCTGTGACTAATATAACTAAACACGCTTTCAGCTAGACTGTTGAAATTTGGTACACGATCTTTCCACTAAACATACAGATCTCTCTCAAATTTTGAGCAAAATCTGTTCAGAGGAAGTTCGTCTTTGCAGCTGTTCGAATATAAGTTAACATTATAATTATGAAAAGAAAAGGGCTAGATAGATGAAATTCAGTGCATAGATTTATCATATATAATGTAAACACTTTTCAAATGTTATGCCAAATTCAGCTAGGGATTAATTGTTTGTCAGTCTGCAATTTCACAACCATATAATCGTGATAATTAAAAATGCAATGCCTTAAATTATCAAATTTGGTTTGGGATTTTATGAATATAAATAAAATTTTGTATTAAATGTTTGTTTCAGTCGATTAAGAATAACGCATGTAAAAAACAAATCCAGTTTCTTGATACTCATGCATGTCAGGGAAAAATCGCCAAATAACTTGCCAAGGCTAACGTAAATTGAGCAAAAGTGCTGAAAAAAGTGCCAGAAATTAATACTTCGCAACTATTGTACGTCAGTGCCATGTAAGGAGTTCTCTGTCATGACAAGTTTATTAGAGGGTATGTGAGAAAGCTTTGGGAGTCGGTTCTCATTGGTTTTTCTCATGATATAGAATATAAAATAAAATAAAGAACAAATATAGATAAGTTTGCCCTCGGATGAATTACTGAGTTATTACTAAATTAGAATACCCTTCTGTTAATGAAGTCGGATAAACAACAGTATTATTGGACATATGGAGAAATGTTTTATTAAAAAAATAGTTATTTATTATATTTCCTATTGAACATCTAAAACTAATGCAAATGAGGAGTCTCTTAGTAGTTTGACGCCTGGATGTTTTGACATTCTTCTCCCTTGAAGACATGATGGAACTATTTGATACGATGGGATACGCATCTGTTTTTCTACATCTGGATAGTAGCAAATGACCAGACGCCATGATTCTCTTATGAAAAGGATCCATATCTGGCGGTCTGTATGCACTTAACTATGTGTGGGAAACCGGGGGACGTTACATCTGATCTGAATGTCTTTAACCATGTGAGGGAAAAGGGGGAACATTACACCGGCCACAGTACAACAATTCTCGACGGAAGCACGTTACGTCATCCGAAGCAGGTAGCCAACCCCCATCATTTCTGTACATCCTCGAGTTAGGTGCCCCCTGTGGCAGATGAATTCGGTATAACCAAAACTGTTATGGGATGGTCGGGGAAGAACATTTTCTAAAGATATAGTTGTTACTAGAAATTATATTTTTCCTGCTCATCCAAAACAAATAAGAATTTTCATCCCAAATAAGCTTTTTTTATTAGTACAAATTGCTTTGTTTTCCCCATAAATGGTTAAAGATGTAGAAATAATATGCAATATAAAAAACACCTTATTTTAAGTAATATTTGCAGCCGGTAGAAAGTGAAGTCATTTTAGAATTATTTCCTCTTTTTTCGGAATTATGTTTAATCATATTACATTTAATTATATTTAATATAATTTCTCAATAGAATAATACATATCTTTCATGATTTATACGATATAATTGTCAAAATGTTAACAGAGAACATAACATGAAACACCATTTCCCTCTCAACGTTTTCAGTTTTTTTTTTTTTTTTTTTTACTTCATCTTTTGCAAAATCAATTAACCAAAGCGGTTGTACTCATGGAAATGTCAGAAACATTTATTTTCCCCTCAACTATTACGCCATCACCGACTCCTACAGGTCATTTCTCAACTCTATCTCTCCCCCCTTTCTCCTTTATGTTCAGATTTTCTTTCCCTGTCTCATTATATGACAGATTAGTGAATATTTTGTTACTCCTATTATTCAGTTTTAAAAATTACATCTGACATTTCTGGGGTTAAAGTGTCTCTTCTCGTGTCTTCCGTTTTATGGATTGATGACCTAATCGCAGTTTTAGAATTCAAAGCTTTGGTTATTTTATTGCTTGCCAAAATAAGGAAATTGTCTAATTTAGATTTAATTAGATTTGTTACTGAATGGTTATTCTTTGTTGTTTCAGATTTCAATTTTCTAACATTTCAGGTTAAGCAAAATGAATAAAATATTGTGTGAACATTGTTACACAAATGGATTCTAAGAAAAATCATACTGATAGATTTAATGAAAATAAATAATATTAACGGCAGTGTATAACCTATTATAACAGAATTAAATAATCCCACTAACCTACTAATGTGAAGCTTATAAAAGTCAAATCACTTTTATAAGCTTACCAGCCTGCTTTTGTCTAAAGTGTCTTCCTGATTGTAAGGCAAGTAATATATTCTAAATACAAAGAGCTGCGTTAACTTTTCTGGTTAAAATATTCGAGAATGAAAAGCTAGGTACTTTCCTAACTTTTCTCCAAGTAAAATATAAATGTGTTAAGTTTCCTCTGAAATTACTCTAGAAAGTTTTTTACCATTGGAACAACTTAAATACTTAATATTTCTTTGATTAACTGATAATGCCATACCACATTCATTATCTTGAGTCTTCTATTCCTGAATTTCATTAGAAATAATAGATTCTGTTAAATTAGAAACAGCCCATTCACAAATACCTAAAATTCTAAACAGATACAAATTCAAATTTATAGTCACTATAATGCATCCGCGTGCACGATTTAATAAACCTCTCAACTTAACAATATGTTGTAACACCCGTCAACGATAATTTAAACAAATTCTTTTTAAAAAGATTAGTTTTCATTAAAATTCTTTTCTTACAATTGTGAACGGTATTTTGTCTCACAAGCAAATTTTCCTAGTTCCAAATCAGTCGGATTGAAAACAAAATCTAGTGTTCCAGCATTCTGGTAATTATAGAAATTAAGAAATAGAGTACAGAAATAATTATAGAAATATAGTATTTAATTATAGAAATTTAACATAGCATTTAATTATAGTAATTATAGAAATTCTTAATCTATATCTATACTTATAATAAAGCTCAGTGTGTGTGTGTGTGTGTGTGTGTGTGTGTGTGTGTGTGTGTGTGTGATGGCGCTCTACAGGCAAGACCATTCAACTTATATCTACCAAATTTGGCACATGTATACCTTGGAGGCCGGAAATGTGTACCTGGGGGTATTTTTTTAGATTTTTATTTATTTAAAAATTAAGCGAAATTTTGGCGTGTTTCTGCTATAACTTCCGAAAATACTACTGCATAAAAAAGCTTTTTACATGAAGTTAAAGATCAAAAATTTATCTTTTAAATGATACCTTAACCTTAAAATTAAATTACTATTTTTAATAAATTTTTAAATAAATATTTGTACTATATTTTTCAACAATTTTTTTCGTACAAAATAAAAATAAAATTTAAGCTGCACGAGCACGTTTTGCATTCATGGGAAAAAATTAGCTTTTTTCAAAGTGTTGCCATCACATTGATTAAAGCCCCAACTAAAAATAAATTAAATCTTTTTGAAAATGAAATCTGCAAAAATATAATTTTTGGCACGTGTTTGTAGGAAATGAAACAAATATGAAATATTATTTTTTCTAAAAAATAAATTAATGAAAATTATTTTATGATCTTTTACACGTTTTATATTATTAATCCAATAAATCAGTTTTATTTTAAGGCAAGTTTTGTTTAATATGAACAGGATATCCATTCAAATCAGGGTCACACAGCTAATTGTAAACCTTTCGTAAGACACAGATCTGCTAAAATGGTCTAAATGGAAAATGATTATATTTTATGTAACTTGATTCAATAAATGCTCTAATAAATAACGAATTTTTGATTTTACATAAAGCTTCTGCTGTGGAAATTACGAATAACAAAATGTTCTTGAAACACTAATATTTGAAATAAAAAGAGTTAATTTCCAATCAACTAAATCAATCACTTAAGCTGACTGATTTATGAAAGTTTGAATATCACTATTCAATAAAAAAAGGATAATTTTAGATTTTCCTTCGATCGTTTCAAAGAAAATACGCCAATCAGCGCGCAGGTTTCTCAAGATTAATTGACCTAAGATTATGAAAATGTAGAGTTTTTCTAAATTTTTAACATTCAAAACATCATAAATAAGTCTTAGTTGATAGTGGAAAATAGAAACATTCATTCATTTATTTAAATTTGGTGTGTCCAGAATATTTCTCAGAATATGATACCTTACTGCATTAAATTTAGACTTCATAATTTTTGAAATATATTTATAGGCCGGAACAAAATATTATTATTGATTTCATTTCAATCCTTTTGAAAGCAAAACTAAAAACTGAATTTTATGCTGAATCAGTGAAGTTTTTGTTGAATTATTTTTTGAGATATTACATAAATTATGAAAAATATTTTGTAGTTCACATAATACTTAAATACCGAGAGATTCTGTTTTCAATACTCATATTCAATAATAATAAATAAATAACAATAAAGATGATAAATAAGATAAAACGCTTGGTTTTATTACAAAAATATCTTTATATTAATTGCAATTTCATCATTTCCACTTTAAATTAAAGTTGAAGTTTTACCGGAAATGACAGCAAATTATATATAGTAAATTGAGCGAAAAGATCTAAATAGCAGTATAAGTTTGGTATGACTATCAAAATTTGAAGATTAAAATGTTTTGTTTGAAAATCTATTAAGAGACCAGTTACTTAAAATATTTAATTGAAAATTGTAGTGAGCGATAATATTGGCGAACCGGCTAGTCGCCAAAGGCGGCTAGTTCATAATAAAGCTCATTGTGTGTGTGTGTGTGTGTGTGTGTGTGTGTGTGTGTGTGTGTGTACAGTAGTGGTCGGTAATGTTGACGTCGGAGCAATTTTTTTTAATTTTTAATTGCAATCTTAATTAATTAAAACTTAAGCGAAATTCCAGCGTTATTCCACAATAACTTCCGAAAATATTACAGCACAAAATTGATTTTTGCGTCAAATTGAAGCTCATAAATTCATCTTTTTATGATATCAATACTTTAACCAATAAATTAAGTTACGATTTTTAACGAGTTCTTAAAGAAATATTTTAACCATATTTTTCAACAATTTATTTCACACAAAATAAAAATGAAATTTTAATCTGCACGACTTTGTCAATAGGTAAAAAGTAGCTTTTATCAAGATGTTGTCATCACATCAACAGAAGTTCAAATTAAAAAAATAAAACAACTATTATTGCAGAATGAATATATAAAAGTGTAATTTTTAACACGTGTCTGTATAAAGAGAAAAAAAATTGAAATATTACATTTTCTAAAAAGTAAATGGAGAAAAAGTTTTCTTTGATCTTTTACAATATCTATATTATTAATTCAATAAAACAGTTTAATTTAAGGTAAACAGGGTTTAATATATATAGGATAATCACTTTAACCATTTTCCATCAACTAATTTGGGGCATATATCTGCTAATAAAATTGTCTAAATCAACTAAGTAATTAACTTTTTATGTAACTTGAGTCAATAAATGCTCCGATTAATTATGAATTTTAAATACTTACATCGAGCCCTGCCCTTTGAATGATATTTAACAAAATATGTTTGATAAAACAATATTTTAAATAAAAATTGTTGAACTCCAATCACCTAATTCAATTCCTAAAATTAACTAATTTATGAAATTTGAATATCACTCTTCTATAAAATCTGGCGATTTTAGACCACGTCATCGATCGTCTCAAAGAAGATACTGCAATCTTCTGTCAAGGTTTCTCGACAATGATTGACTTATGATTACGAATACGCTGATTTCTCTAAAATTGATCTATTAAAACTTCATAAATCGGCCAGATTTTAACGCTGAAGATAGAAACATTTATTTATTTATTTAAAAGTTGAAGTGTCATGATTATTTCGCAAAATATGATTCCTTAGTACAAAAGGGGCTGTGTAGAATTTTAACTTCATAATTTTTTTCATAAATACATTTATTGATTGAGATAAAGTATTTTTATTTACAGCATTTAAATATTTTGAAGTTAAAACTAGCATCTGAATTTTACGATGAATCGGAGAAATTTTTGTTGAATAATTCTTTAAGATACTACGAAGATTATGA
>JAPMOR010124660.1:200053-233958 GCA_026543865.1 Argiope aurantia | reverse complement strand
TGTGTGTGTGTGTGTGTGTGTGTGTGTGTGTGTGTGTGTGTGTGTGCGTGTGTGTGTGTGTACAGTGGTGGTCGTTAATGTTCACGTCGGAGCAATTTTTTTTTAATTTTTAATTGCAATCTTAATTAATTAAAACTTAAGCGAAATTTCAGCGTTATTCCACAATAACTTCCGAAAATATTACATCACAAAATTGATTTTTGCGTCAAATTGAAGCTCATAAATTCATCTTTTTATGATATCGATACTTTAACCAATAAATTAAGTTACGATTTTCAAAGAGTTCTTAAAGAAATATTTTAACCATATTTTTCAGCAATTTATTTCACACAAAATAAAAATGAAATTTTAATCTGCACGACTTTGTCAATAGGAAAAAAGTAGCTTTTATCAACATGTTGTCATCACATCAACAGAAGTTCAAATTAAAAAAATAAAATAACTATTATTGCAGAATGAATATATAAAAGTGTAATTTTTAACACGTGTCTGTATAAAGAGAAAAAAAATTGAAATATTACATTTTCTAAAAAGTAAATGAAGAAATAGTTTTCTATGATCATTTACAATATCTATATTATTAATTCAATAAAACAGTTTAATTTAAGGTAAACATGGTTTAATATATATAGGATAATCACTTTAATCATTTCCCATCAACTAATTTGGGGCATATATCTGCTAATAAAATTGTCTAAATCAACTAAGTAATTAACTTTTTATGTAACTTGAGTCAATAAATGCTCCGATGAATTATGAATTTTAAATACTTACATCGGGCCCTGCCCTTTGAATGATATTTAACAAAATATGTTTGATAAAACAGTATTTTAAATAAAAATTGTTGAACTCCAATCACCTAATTCAATTCCTAAAATTAACTAATTTATGAAATTTGAATATCACTCTTCTATAAAATCTGGTGATTTTAGACCACGTCATCGACCGTCTCAAAGAAGATACTGCAATCTTCTGTCAAGGTTTCTCGACAATGATTGACTTATGATTACGAATACGCTGATTTCTCTAAAACTGATCTATTAAAACTTCATAAATCGGCCAGATTTGATCGCTGAAGATAGAAACATTTATTTATTTATTTAAAAGTTGAAGCGTCATGATTATTTCGCAAAATATGATTCCTTAGTACAAAAGGGGATGTGTAGAATTTTAACTTCATAATTTTTTTCATAAATACATTTATTGATTGAGATAAAGTATTTTTATTTACAGCATTTAAATATTTTGAAGTTAAAACTAGCATCTGAATTTTACGATGAATCAGAGAAATTTTTGTTGAATAATTCTTTAAGATACTACGAAGATTATGATTATATTATTACAAATAAAGATTACGAAAGTTATTCAGCAATGCACCTACTCTTTCAATGCCGAACGGATCTGCTTCCAATTTTCATATTTAAAAAAAAGACGTGGTTGGTTTCAGTAAAAAATATTTTTTTTTACTTGCAATTTAACATTACTACTGTAATTTAAAGTTGAATTATTATGGGTGCTTAGAGAAAATTAAAGAGAGAGATAAGTAGTACAATGAAAAGAACTGTTTAAGACCTATATAATAGTATGCCTGATTTGTAAGCTTAAAAATATTTAGCAACAAAAGCTATTAAAAGACCAAATTACGTAAAATATTCAATTGAAAACTTTAGCGAACATTAATACTGGCGAACCGGTTGGTCGCCAAAGACGGCTAGTCTATTATAAAATAGAGTCTTGAAACTCTTAAAATAGAACTGAATATTTTCAGCGTTAAAAAAAAGGAAATTCGAACCTCTTTTTTGATGTATCGTTGTATGTTTATTCTTAAAGTTTATTTATTTGTAAAGTAATTATATGGCACAAATACTGTTCAGAAAAGAAATGTATTTAATGCCATTAATAAGAGCGTGTATAAATACAGTGACTGAAATAATGATTAATATTTTTATAAAATATATTTAACTATAATTTTAGGAAATTATTCATATTAAAGAAAAATTACATGGGAAAATATCAGTATCTCTAAAACACTTATTTTTAAAAGTTGTAACAGGCGTGAAATTTTTGATTAATTTTAATATGTCTGAAGTTATTGAGAAAAAAATTAAAATTTTAATTATTTTTAATTAAATTTCTGATATTAATTTTGAAAAACATTTTCTTAAGGAGCTCCTATTACCAAAGAAGTGCATACACAAAGCTTTACTAAGCCTAGATTTAACAATTTGTTCTATACAGTGTTCTTAACAATTTTTGCATTTTTCAGGACACAAAACGTAATCTTTGAGATAATGCTTTTTTCCAAACAGCACAATTTCTTTAAAAAAAACGTTGTAGCTTTTCCGTTGCGTTTTCAAATTAATCGGGTTTATTATAAATCAAGCTATTATATCGACTAAAAAATATTTTATTTTTAATATGAAGGAATGCGTTTTTCTTTAAAGTGTAAATATAATTAATAATTTTCATTTTTGAAAAATCATTCCTAATTTTTGAAATGCACCATTCAGATACTCAGTTTTGAAAAAGCAGCAAACTTTTGTAAAATATTTTTTACCATAACGAACACAGGCTAACAAATAAAACGAAATCCTAATTCTTTCAAGAACTTCAGAAAAATTTAACCAACCTTGACAGATAAATTTTATAATTAAATCAGCTTCCATTATATCTGGCAATAATACTTTCCCTAACTATTAAAGGTATCTCGATTTTTTTCCAAACTCAGTATAATTTTTTAAAGACTCTATTTCTAACAATATACATCACTATTTGAGAAGAAAAATGAAAGTCCCCGAAATATGTGTTTCTCCTTTAAAGATTTCATTAAAGGGATTAAATTCAAATTAAGAATTCGGAGATGTTTTAATTTAATCATTTTTGACTGGTAAATAATTTTAGCGCTTTATTATGATTAGCTTTTTTGTAGAACAAAGCTTATTTAATATCATTCAGCAAAACCACTTTTACAAATAGAAGCCTCATAATTATTTAATGGATTTCAATTAATTGCTCTTGCTTTTTATCCAATTCTTATTTCCATAAGAAATGAGTTTTAAAGGAAATCGTTTTTCTACATTCAAATAATGTTTCTTACTTATATTTATTTTCGAATTAGTTCAAAAACTAATAAAGGATTCTAAATTTATTTAAATAAAAATCCCACTTGCTGTCAATTACTTAGTTTTATAAATTATTCAACAATAATTTAAATACAAATCACTTGCTTAAAAAGGTAGTTTTCTAATCCCTTGTCAGTTAGAAAAAAAATATTTATCCTGTGATGCATTAATTTTTATTGAAATGATTTTGTTAAATGGATTTCTAGAAAAATTCTAAACTATTCATAAATATTTTAGGTATGTGTCATTTAAAAAAACGAGAAATTTAGCAAAAATAGCACACAAAAAATTACAATAATGGTTTTGAATTATCACGATAATTTATGCTTTATAAGTAGAAGCCATATAAACAAGTAGGGATGTTTTAAAAGTCCATATTAACTTTAAGGAATTGAATATGAATCAATTTTAAAAAGAAAATTCCTATTAGTGCATTAAACGGCTGCATTATTTAATAACTATAACCATGCGCACTCAACCATAGTTTCCGCCCGAGCGTTGTTGCCTTGAATGATGGGCATTCATTTTACCACAAACTCTACGGCAAGATAGAGGTATATTTTTTGCGGTTGCTTTTATACCATAAAAGGATTATAATCTTTATAAAATTTGCCGAAAGTTACATTGCTATACCACATTGTTTCCATCCACTTGTTTGGAGTGGAAGTTTGGAGAAGCAGTATTGACTCGGATATATTCTAAATCATCTGATCACGGTTCATAATGATTAAATCCATACCAAAACAGTCCCCACGTTTCTTCACTTTGAAGAATCCATGGTAACCTTATACAATTCCTCGGCTTCAGGGACAGATTAGCACGTAAATGAAACCTTATTCTTCTATATACCCTTCGTGTATGTGGGCCAAATGGAAAAAATGAATCTAACATTATAAAACAAACGCATTGAGTAGAAGTTTACGAAAAGGATACCATCGGAGATAGCCGCTTCATTATTTGACCGCGATTCAGTCTTAAAGAACTGGTCTCAAATAATCCCTTGTTTTTCTCCACAATGGGGCATTAATATCACTAAACTACGATTATAAACGAAATAATAATTCATTTAAGCTAATCGATCGCTACAAAACAATTCCTTGGTTTTGTATAAATGTGTATTAATTTTGTAAAACGTATTTTTTTATATAATACTTCTTATAAACTTCATATATATATTAAATTAAGAGAGAAGAAGTGGGCATTCTACTTTTAAATTTTGACATATTGAATTTTATTTTCGTTGAAATGATTCCTTAGTTTATAATGAGTGTACACGTCTATTATTAAAATCGTGAATTGATTCGAGATCTTGCCCTGTGTTCCGAAACTTATCTATCTAGCTCTCTTCGTTTTGTAGTTATCGTGTTCATTTATATGCCGGTCATTCTCAGATCAGATTCCACTCCAAATCTGATAGAATTCCGAAAATTTGGTGTAAAGACTGATACCAAATTTCAACTGTCTAGCTTGAAGCGTGTTTTTTTTAGTTCTTTCTCACAAACAGACAGACGGACGGATAATTTCCAAAAATGAGTTTTTCGAACTCAGGGAGGTTTGAAACTTGAAGATTCGTCGAAATCTCGAGTTCGGATTTTTTGACTATTACTATACTTTCTCTACACGACCTATGCAAAAAAAAATCTTTAATTAAAAAACAGTCATCCTGTTAATAATCTAAATTGAATGCTTTGAATTTTCTCTGTTGAAATACATTTAATAGAAGAATGGAAACAAATCGCAGACCCAATTACAAGAAAAGCTTCACATTTATTTGCTAAAATTAATTGATTTTCACCATGTATTGCTCTTCTCCTTTCACGATAAAGAATCCACTCTTTAGGAATGCTTCTCTTTTGTCCAAGTTCATTCTACTGTGAAGGAGCCATGGAATCGAACAATAAAAAGAACATTTTAGAGGGGGGTAGTTCTGAAATTTGGACTTCTCTAAGCCCTTAATTCTGCCTTAGGTGGTTGATTGCATTTTGAACATGCTCTTTGTTTCAGAAATAATCTCCGTTTTAAGACATAATTTCCATTTAATTCCGAGTGCAGAATTGTAATTCTTTAATAATTCAGCAGATTGTGATATTAAAAATAAATGGATGTAATTCTTGAACATTGAACTGGAAAAGTAATAAATGAGAAGTTACTTGTGTTTTGAAAGGCATTCGAACTTTAATTTAGGGGGAATTAAGACAAGCTTATATTCAGTTAAACTAAAATGTTATTCACAAAATGTCGTTTCGCCAAATTCATTTTACTTGGATTGATTCAGATGCCAAGTTGCTGTAGTCAAAACGATACTGGTAACAAATGGTATTAATTAAAGTCTCGATATTTAATTCATTTAAACAGGTATTCAGATATTATTCAGAATTTGATATGAAAATAATTTTATTTACTTACCCCTATTTTTTTAGTTAAATAATAAACTAATGTAAAAAGCAAGTAAGATATAACAAAAATTAAGTTAATTTCTACTTATTTTCTTATATTATTTATCTATATCTTATATTATTCATGATCGGGTGTCGCGTCAGTAATCTCAGAGCTTGGCCATCATTTGGCGACATGGGACGGTTTTGGCGACTTTGGCGAGCAAATAGAAATTACTGGACAATTTTGATTAATGAATTAATATTTGAAAAAAACTGTATTAACATCAAGTGTCCACTACAAGTTTTAAAAAATGTATTTAAACTTGAGTGGATGAATTAAAAATTTTTTATTATTTTTCCACGTTTACTAATGTAAATATTGATATCTGTTGTTGTTGTTTCTTATGGCACTTGCCATGGGCAAGCCCGCTGTTCGAAGATAGCCGATTTAAGCCTGAGGGGGAGCGCCTCTTGTTTTCTATAGTAGCGCCATCTAGGACCAAGAGAACAACTTAACTAGACACACGTCACAACCCTTTTTACGGGGCGGACTCCATTCACGCATTTCCTTCACTCAACCACAGATAGTAATTTAGACCTAAATCAGAGAACGATCACCCCTGATCCAGTACCCCAATGGTATTACTCTCGACATGGAGGACTTTGTGACCCCAACAGATTTAACGCGCGTCAGTCACCAAGCACGCAGGGAATCTTCGGCCGGCGGGGTTCGAGCTCGCAACCTAAGGGACGCGAATCCAACGCTCTACCAACCAGACTATCCCGGCCTTTGAATGTTGATTTCTGGTTTAGATAATTGTAATTTGTATTTTGAATGAAATGATTCTACACTTACAATAACAAAATAATTTAAACTAATTACTGTTACTGGGTGTGTGAAAATATATTAAATTTTACACGTGATTTGATTATCAAATTTTGGATTCCTTCATATTTTAAAACTATCATGCCAGTATTTGATCGATCTGTTTTTCCTAAGTAGTAGTAAGTCCCCCCCCCCCCCGATGGGCCACCTCGAAATCAGGATGAGATTCTTCCAGCATGGTGGTTGGTTCGCACCACCTTGTAGGGTACAGAATAGATGGGGTCTGGCTCTTCCCATCGATGACAGGACGTACTTTTTTGGGGAAGGTTGTACCGTGGCCGGGGATGGCCCATAGGACTCAACCTCAGTTCCCGTCAGTGTTGCTGTTGCGGCGGACTGGTCATTCAGTATGTATTTTCCGTGTGCCTTCGGACGAGTCGGAGTGTCAGTGATATGACTAAGTAGTAGAAAGAATTTTCTCATACCTCTGAAAACTACATAAACAAAACAACTGTGAGCTTCATGAACACATGCTTAACACTAAAATTGCACGTATATATCAAATATTGTATTCAATAATTAAAAGAGTAATGGTCTAAAACGCTTGATTCTATTTGCTATATTTCTGTTGATGTGATGCAGAAGTTTGTATAGGAGTAACAGATCATATATCTTCTGCGTCATCTGATCGTTGCTTAAAATTATGAGATCCGTCACGAAATAGCATGTGAGTTGTTTCAAATAGGGACACTTATGTAACTAATTTGACTAAATTTTCTTTATCATACTTCAAATATACTCCTTTATCATTCTCTTAAATCGAATGCAAAGCATGTCAGATTGCAGCGGTCGAGAGGAGAATATACTTCTTATTTAACTTGTGACATCATCTTACGTTTGTAGATTTATTTAAAGAATTCGATGACTTAAAAAAATGGCGTTTCATATTCTAAATGAAACTCATTAATAAATAAGAAAGAATAGATCAATAACCAAAATTATTTAAAACTTTTTTTAATTCCATTTGCTTATGAGCATGTAAAGAACCACATAAAATATTCCGAGATAGTTATTTATTACTCAATGTAAACTGAAATGGAGATAACTATTTATAGAACATATATTATATGAATGTTCAATATCGACTTGGTAATGAAGATTATACAGAAACCAATGATTGCAAGTTAATTTTCAATATCATGCATCTTTGATTATAATGTAATAAAAGATGGGAATTAAATTCATTGAGCACTGAATCCAATAATTACAACTGTAACAACATGCTTTATTAGATTTATCCAATAGTGAGTTATTAAGAGATGGCAATCAACTGGTAAGATGATTCAATTTTCTACCACTGCAATTTTGACTATTATCGCAGGAAATTAAATGTATAGTATTGCCAAACGTATTATAAATATTTCTACATATTATATTCAGTCACTGTTTATTGATAAAATTACTGGAAGAATAGATGAATAGATTGAATGCAAATTTATTTTATTATGGCTTGTGATGTGCTTTGTTGCAACAATTTATTTGATGAGAAAATATTTGAAATACCTCTTTCATTTTCCATATTTATCAAATTTTAATTATGATACAAAAATTCAGTCAGAAAAGAATTGCTTTATTATTTCATATTTTTGAAAATATTACACTAGCGTAGAAGTATCATCGATGTCTAGACGGGTCATTTGAGACAGGTGTCAGGCTTGAATCTGTATAAATTGTCTTCGAACCAACGTCAATCCGCTTGTACTAAGTGAAAATTTAAAAAAAAAAAAAAAAAAAAAAAAAAAAAAAAAAAAACCTTCCATCTCAGTTGCCGTCCTCAACATCTGAGAGTTGACAACATTTGTGAGATCTGTTTCAATTTGATTTTCTTGTAACATTTTGTTAAACTTCTTTAACTAAACTAAATCATTAACTTAGAAATAATAAAGATTGCATAGTACATGAGTGATTAGATTTACTTCCATTTTGCACATTGATCTCATATAACTATACGTGCAATCAATAAGCAAAACCAGCGGAAAGCTTCTTTAACACTGTCTCGCAATAAAGTAACTTTTGACGTGAATTTAGCATTTTTACTGAAGCTGTCGTGTCATACTTGACGCTTTATTTTGGAGATTAATCACTGGTGTGCGGTTAATAGTATCCGGAAATCCAATTTGTGTATCAAACACGTTTTTGTCGATCTATTGAGACCAAAATGTGATAAAAAATTACACTTGTAATCACAGAATGCCATACAAAATTTGATTAATTTAAATGATTTCGTTTTTGAATTAAAAATGCTTCTAAAAAGTACAGACCTATAGACAATCAGTGTCTTGTTGGATACGTCTCAAATTTCGATAATTATCCAGACTATAGATGTTAATTTAGTATAAGTAATTTTATCTATCAAGATGTCTTTGTTTTCTAATTATTTTGTTAACTTATATTTGAGCAGACGGACAGACTAACAGCTTCCACTGAATGGATTTTCCTCAAAACGATATTAATCTGTATATTTGATTTAAAGATCGTATGCCAAATTTCATCCATCTTGCTCAAAGCGTTTTTGACTCATTTCTGCCACAAAAAAATAAATGGACATTTTCCAAAAATACGTTCTTCGAACTCAAGGAGATCTGAAACGTAGAGATTCGTTAAAATCTCGAGTTTGAATTTTTTGACAATTACTATATTTTTATCTATACTACGTTTACGAGAAAGTGAAAATAATTATATATACCAAGATATTGATCGCATAATTTTAAAAACTGGAATTTAGAAAAAAGTGTATTGAATTGCATAATAAATGAGATGGTTATTCAAAGGAAGCCATTTCAATTTCAGATATGCCTTAAATAAAAAAGATGCTCATGCGTGTAAGATTTCCACTAAATCCATAGCACTTAACGCCATGAAATCTACAGACAGTTAGTCGTAATTGTTATATAATGATTCTTGAAACCCGAATTTTAAAATTTTTCGTACGTATTTGTCTTTAGGATAGTTAATAATCCTCACAGAAAAAATAAACGCATCATCGGATAAAACAAACAATTGACTTTTCAAAGAAATTTATTCTTTTGGAAAGTTTATTAAATATCGCCAGTTTTTCCAAAAATGTGTAAGAACCAAAACTAAAATGATTGTGTCCAACAATCCAATTATTTTATCTTTTTGTAAAATTTTTTGAGGTTATAAGCTGTACAATTCTCTACTTATAATAATAAAAGATAAACAAATGAAAGTAACTTTTTTTGTTTATTTGAAATTTATTTTTTTCACAAAGCAATCCAAATATTTTTTTCATAGAAAATATTCTCAGATTCTGCATAAAATTCAGTTTTTAATTTTGCTTTCAAAAGGATTGAAATGAAATCAATTATAATATTTTGTTCCGACCTATAAATATATTTCAAAAATTATGAAGTCTAAATTTAATGCAGTAAGTTATCATATTCTGAGAAATATTCTGGACACACCAAATTTTAAATAAATGAATGAATGTTTCTATTTTCTACGATCAACTAAGACTGATTTATGAATCTTTGAATGTTAAAAATTTAGAAAAACTCAACTTTTTCATAATATATCGTCAATTAATCTTGAGAAACCTGCGCACTGATTGGCGTATTTTCTTTGAAACGATCGATGGAAAATCTAAAATTATCTTTTTTTATTGAATAGTGATATTTAAATTTTCATAAATCAGTCAGTTTAAGTGATTGATTTAGTTGATTGGAAACTAACTCTTTTTATTTAAAATATTAGTGTTTCAAGAACATTTTGTTAAACTTGATTTCCGCAGCCAGAAGCTTTATGTAAAATCAAAAATTCTTTATTTATTAGAGCATTTATTGAATCAAGTTACATAAAATATAATCATTTTCCATTTATACCATTTTAGCAGATCTATGTCTATTACTAAAGGTTTACAATTAAGCTGTGAATCCCTGATTTGAATGGATACCCTGTTCATATTAAACAAAACTTGCCTTAAAATAGAACTGATATAATGGATTAATAATATAAATAGTGTAAAAGATCATAAAATAATTTTTCTTAAATTTTTTTTTTTTTTTAGAAAAAGCAATATTTCATATTTGTTTCATTTCCTACAGACACGTGCCGAAAATTATATTTCTGCAGATTTCATTTCCAAAATGATTTAATTTATTTTTAATTTTAGCTTCAAACAATGTGATGGCAACATTTTGAAAAAAGCTAATTTTCTCCCATGAATGCGAAACTTGCTCTTGCAGTTTAAATTTTATTTTTATTTTGTTCGAAAAAAATTGTTGAAAAATATAGTTAAAATATTTATTTAAAAATTAATTAAAAATAGAAACTTAATTTTAAGGTTAAAATATTGATATCATTTAAAAGATAAATTTTTGATCCTTAACTTTATGTGAAAATATTTTTTGTGCGGTAATATTTTCGGAAGTTATAGCAGAAACACGCCAAAATTTAGCTTATTTTTAAATAAATGAAATTCTAATTAAAAATTCGAAAAAATAACAACCAGGTGCACATTCCCGGCCTCCAAGGTATCCATGTGCCAAATTTGGTAGCTATAGGTTGAATGGTCTGGCCTGTAGAGCGCCAACAGACACACACACATTGAGTTTTATTATAAGTATAGATTTCGATTTCTGTCGCTTGCATTTCAATTTGCGATATCATAATCGCCGTGGAGAAGGAACGTGCACAATGAGTTATATAGTTTTTTATTTTGGTTCCATAAATATTTTTATTTTTATGTATGTTATTGGGTTTCTTTTATTTCACCGTTTATTTGTTATTTATTTCTTTTATTCCCTTTACTTCACTTTTCAAGTCACAAACAGAGCCTTGCGGGTATCGCTAGCTATTAATAAAATGAAGCAAATTAATAATTAACTGTTATATTTACTACAAGAAACGCACAAACATAGATTTATACATTTGTTTTTCTTTTAGCATCAATTTTAGTATTATATTTAGTTTTATAACAGAAGTGTATGCATAGTAATATTTTTGATTTTAATTCAAATATCTTTTAATTTTATTTTACATAATATAATTAAAAACATACAAAAGTGAAATACAATTACAATTAGTCTCAATTGTTTTATAAATAATTCAATTTTTTTCATCAAATATTTGCCAATTTTTGCATTTTCTTGAGACATAGAAGAATTTTTGTTTGTACATTGCAGAAAATAACTTTTAATCTATTAAACTGCGTTTTTTGTAATTGCGCCATTAGGAAATCCATGGAAAAATTAAAACTATTGTTCCTTCCGTATGGTCAATTAATTATAATTAAACAAACATTCACAGATTTTTCCTCACTCTTTTTTATTTGTAGAGGGAAAAATAACCGAAATGTAAAAAGTTTATTAATTAATTAAATTTGTTCTATTAAGTCGAGGTAATTTTTTTCATTAGCAAGTGAAGTTCAGAATGAATGCTCATTTAATTTGTTGTAAGGAAATTACATTAACTGATTTATAACAATTAAATACTATTTATAAAATGTTTAATTAAATTTAGCTTAACTCTGTTTAATTATTTATCTTCATTAATATTAAGTATTGAAATGTTAATAATTTTTGTTCTTATTTTTTTACTTGTTTTTAGTTTAGTCTTAATTATTAAGAATATAACTGTGTGTTATTTAATACTATTATGTATTTCGAACAAAATGTTGCACCTCTGTTATTTGTATATCACAGTTTATATGATTAACTTGTTATTATTAATAATAAGCGACTAATCTCATTATCCATAACATATACGTTTTTGCATTTATTGCACTAATTGACTGTTTTTGTGTATCCTACTTTATTTTGTTACCATCAGAAGAAAATACTTAGAAAAGATTAACATATTATTAATGAATCAATCACCAATGGTGAATTTATATACCTATTCGATATTTAGGTCAGCTACATCAGTTAGTTCACCTAGTTGACTAGTCAAATAGGTCAGCAAACAATAGTCCTTTCTTCTTACTAGTGATCATATATTCTTACATCCGGTATAGATACATTTGCAGTTGTCTCCTTTATATATATATATATATATATATGCTTGTATTTTATATAAACTTCCAGTTTTCGTCCTTTCTTAAGGAAATTTTGTGCAGATACATTTGAAGATAAGAGAATGACCACTATCAAATTTTCAAAGTCCAAAAATTATTTAAAATGTAATAAAAATTATTCAAGTATTTCATCTATCAGTTTTATTCTTAGCTATTTATTCCGAAAATAATACCACACGAAAATTATTTTTACGGTGCCTTAGTACTCAAATATGTGTCTTTTTCATGACTAGTCAAATTAGGTCAGTTAACTGACCAGTCAGTGCTGTTCTTCTTACTAGTGGTTGTTCTTGCATCCGATATGGTTACATTTGCATTTTCGCCCTTATATATAAAGAAGAATGTTTGTTCTTCTGTATTTTATATGAATTTACAGTTTTTGCCTGATATTAATGAAATTTGGTGCACGAAATCTCACGAAAATTATTTTCCCAATATCTTAGAACTCAAATAATTGCCTTTTCAATGAAATCGTTTTCATTTATTGAGAATTGTTTCTTTAATTTTAATAATTTTTAGTTTAATTTCATACGAAATCTATAAAATTATCTTTATTTTTGTGATAAGATTTAATCTGATTTTATCTTTCTGTCATGTAATTCAATCTCGCGCTTTTGCCAATGTTGCAAATTTAAAAAATCGGTCTTTCTTTAGTTAATAACTCTGAAACCAGACTTTAACTTCTGTTTTTATTTAAAAATATCTAAACACTTTTTTAGTGGTACGCGGTATGTTTTGACTGATATCAATTAATTCATATTTTACAAATCTTATGAAATAATGATTATAAATTTTAAACTATGTATTCCATGTTAATCCTTAAGAGTAAAAAAGAATAATGTTTCTTTAAACAACCAAATAGTTTCAAGAAACTGATCGTTGAGGGTAACTAATATATTTATATTATTATTATATGCATTAGCATCTAAAATCATCACAAATTAAAAGTAAACATTTTATTTACAACTTTACAAATTCATGAATAAAATATGCTTATCTAAAATTGTTTTTTAAATAAATAATTCATTATTAAATCATAACTAAAACTGTATTTGTTCCCCTCCATTTTAAAACACACAATGATAATTAATTTTTAAGCTGTAAATTCACTAAAAACTATTATTTCGGTGAAAACTCATTGTCCTTGAACTTAATGCATTGCATTTAAAAATTAATAAGACTTTCCACTTTACAGAAAATTTAAATTCTTTTAATATAAACTTTTCATGGAAATCCCTCATTCAGTATTTAGAATTTTCTCTCAATTAACTAGATTAAATAAACTATACATTATTAAATTATAAACCTTACAAAATGTGAAATATTCCGAAAAATAAAATTCTTAAAACTAGTTAGCAAGAGTTCTACGGAAATTCAATAATATTTATTGTGGTTCTTTCTGGGGGAAATTTAGTTCATTAAATACGATATTTATTACATTTATTTCCCTGTCTTCTCAAGTAATCCATGCATAATACAGTAATTCCTCTTTTGAAGAGCAAAATCAATTGTAATAGTTATAATATGGAAAGTAGGACGTTTTTCTTTCTTTTTTTCAATGTATAGATTTAATCATTTTCACAATGATGCCCTCTTCAAATTAAATGAATTTTCAGATTAAATAGGCTTTTCAAACTTTGAAAATATATATTTCATTCTGCTTCAGGGGAAATTTATGTAATTATAACATCAAAATATTCTATATTTATAACTCTTTATTATTTATTATTATTAATTCGTTACTAACTCAAACTAAGGAACATACTAAACAATATTTTTCCGATGAAATATGATTTTAAAAATGTTTCGTAGAGATACGAAGTTTATGATTATATGAAAAAGAATTTTAGAATAAATTTACTTTTATAGGAATTATATAATTAAACTTATATATTTCTTTTTACTTCAGAGGAAATTCCGAATTTATAGTATCATAACATTCTATATTTATTATGTATTTATTACTCTTTATTATTACTCTTATTTATTACTCTCTTTTAAATATTTATTACTCTTATTTATTACTATTTATGATTATTTAAAAATGAATTTTAAATAAAATTAAATATTTATATGAATTATATAACTGAGCATGACACTTTTGATATTAACAAGATTAAAACTGGTCTGATAAAAAATATTCAAAATGATAATTCAAATATTTTGAAGGTTTTCTCTTTATTTATATTAACATATAGAATACCAATGATAATAATCAGGTAATATTCGTCAAAGTTTATAATTACATCTTTTTTGAAATTATGTTTCGATATTGTACTCCCTGTTAAATCAAACTATTGAGTGTATGCCAGTATATCCATCATGCTAAAGTCTACAGTATCTTTCTAAATTACTAGTAAAATTTAAATAGAACTGATATAAATGAACAAAATGATCATTCTCATATTTTTTAATATAACTCATGCGTGCCTCAGTGATAATAATTATTTAAAATCCATCAATATTTTGATTATTTATTAATTATAAATTACATTTTACGTTCTTGAACTTTCTGTAAACTTCTATTACTTCCTATTGGTATCAAAATTATCCATTCTTCATGTATTAGTCGTATTATCTCCAGGAATGCTGAAATTAGCCTTATATATATATATATATAATAGAATTGATGGCAATAATATACAACTGAATGATTAAAAAAAATAGTGACTATTCGTCCGTGAAAATTTCAGAGATGCAGAAATTTCAGATATTGTTATTTAAAGAACTGTTTGTTAATTTTCAAATCGTAGATGCATTCATAATATTCATAAGTATCATTTTCATAACCTGATATTTTTAGGCATTGAATGAGTAAAAAAAATGAATAAATTGTTAAAATAGGATGAAGGTTAATTAAAATGGAATAAATTAATAAAAAATGAATAAAATTAATAAAAAATTATTAAGATTCATAGAAAGTGAATAAAATTAAGAAGAAAGAATAAATTTATGAAACAACTAATAAAACTGTTAAGATTGTTTAACAATTTTATTAATTTTTAAATTGTTACTAAAAACAATAAAAAAGAAATTTTTTAAATAGAAATATGATTTCGAAAATTTGAAGTTTTCATGTTAGAACAAACCTGGTTTTAAGTCACGTGGTTTAAGTTTTTTTAAATCATGTGGTATCAATCCGATAGAAAAACAACATCATGTTCTGTCATTACTCCTATTTCGATGTCATCAACATTTAGAAAAGCGATGATTTCTGACCATTACAAATCCGATCCAGTCCTAATATTTTTTTCTCCAGGCCAGAATATTTTTTTCGTGAAAAACCAATTTAAACCGGTTAGAAACAATCACGTGACTATCGGATTACGCATGCGTCGATATTTAGCAAACGATGGCTTTTTGTTAATCTCAAAATCGTTCAAACTGCAAAACTTTCTGTCAGTCTGCTTTTGCTGAAATTTGGTTTAAACTGATTTGGAAGGATTATGTGACTATTGTATTGTGCATTCGTCAACTTTTAGAAAAGCAAAGCCCTCCCCCCTCCCTCATCTCAAAAACTTTCGAAACACCAAACTTTTTCGCCTCCTAAAGAAATGGAATATATATATATAAACTTTCAATACCTCCCTTTGCTTTATTCCCTTTTTCTCCTTTGTACTTCTTCGGAAAATAACTTCTTACGACTCTGCACTTTATTGGTCAGGCAGAGGAATCGGAAACTTAGCTGACATTTGCACCAAGTAGAAATATTTTGTTGGCGATAAGTGGCCAAATGTGACGACCTTCTTTGTCATTTTCTAATAATCCTAAAAGCAAAGAATTGATGCTCCAGAACCAATAAATCGCCAATTTTCTGCCCGTTCACTTTGTGGCTTAAAAAAATATGAAACCAAAACAATATGATGTTCTCACATGGTAGTAAAAATAGATGGCAATAAATTAATGGATAAACAGAAGAGCTCAGATATAGCTCCCTTAAAGAAGCCCCCGAAGACACCCAAATTTCCTTCTGCAAATTATCAATGCAATGTCTGATGGTGAAAACTAGATTCATATCAGTGAATTTAACGATAACTAGATTGCGCAAGGTGCAAACCATGTTTAAGTCTCAGCTAACTATGTGATGAGAGTTGTTTTGTCCAAACAGAGTTCGTCTTTACTCTCTTAATTTGTTTTCCTTTACATTTTCTCTATAATTATTGTTTAGTTCCAGTTTCACTTTCATATAGCTGCAAGTAAAACTCATTGTTTTAATATGCATTCACCTGTTTTTTAAAAAAATCACTCGAAAATAAAAATAAAAAATATTGTGATAGTATGCTAAAATACACTGGTGTTCAAAACTTAAGCAACAGGTATGTTTTTTGCCATAACTTTACGAGAAATCATCTTAGAGACATGAAATTCAGAAATGAGATACAGCATTTTGTTCTGAAAGAATGACGAAAGCATAGTTGCGCAGAAATGAATACAAAGCATACAGTATGGAATCAAACAAAGAAAGGCTTTATTGAACTCATAGTATCGTTACACATGATTGTCTGTCCAAGAGTAAGATCAGCAAGCAGATATTCCTTAGTATGGGATATGCCCTCCCCTTACTGCAATGGTTGCTTCGCACCGTCTCCCCATACTCAGCACCAGATTGTCCAACAGTTCTTGAGGTAAGAGTGCCCATTCCTCAATCAGCTTCTGTTTAAGTTGTCGGGTGTTTCCAGGAGGATGTAATCGTGGGCCAAAGAATCACCCTAAAGCATCCCACACATGTTCTATCAGATTTAAATCAGAGGAGCAAGCCGGCCAATCCATTCGAGTGATATCTTCACTTTCCAGGAGCTCCTCAACAGCATGAGTCCTGTGTGGCCGTGCATTGTCATCCATAAAAACGAAGTCTGATCCAATGGCACCTCGGAACAGACGCACATGGGGAAGGATCACCTCCTGACAATAGCGATCTCCAGTTACAGAACCTCTGTCGAAAACGTGGAGCTCAGTCCGCCCGTTCATCATAATGCCTCCCCAGATGACAACTCCAGGACCACCGAAACGGTCTCCTTCCTTGATGTTACTGGGATAAAACCGTGTCGCGACCTCTCTCCAAATCAACTGGCGTTGGGAATCGCTTGTAGCACTAAAACGACTCTCATCTGTAAAGAGGACACGACTCCATTGATGAGATGTCCAGTTTTTTTGCTCCCTGCCCCACTCTAAATGGTACCGTCGGTGAGAAACTGTCAAAGGGATGCAGCGTTCAGGACGGCGGGCGAATAGGCCACCTTTGTGAAGGCGTCTGGACACAGTAAAACGCGACACTTGTCGCCCCGTTGCTGCACACAGTCGCTGAGCAATGGCGCTTGTTGACTGGTTTTGGGTTCTTTTCGCCTGCAGGACGATATTTCGGTCATCCACTGCAGTTGTTTTCCTGGGACGGCCTCCACCAACCTTTCTCACACCTGTACCTGTGGTTTGGAAGGCTTTCCAAGCGCGCGAAACGTCACTTTTGTTGATTCCGAACTCTTCAGCTACACTACGCCCCTCCTCCAGCTTTCCGATCATTCTTCCACGTGTGAATTAGTCCAGTTGATTTCTGCTAGCCATATTTCACGAATTAACTCACGTGCACTTGCAGCGAATGTCTTTAATTGCGTCTCCGTCCTTCCTTTTATTGTAGTGTTGAGCTGCGCGTGCCTTCCGCATGTGTTTTGCGTACGCTCACGTCACCTGTGACGTTTTGTTCCTGATATCTGCATACGCATGACCTTTCTCTTGAATTACGTGTTCATTGTACTGATCGTAAGAACTCCTTTTCTGCAATTTCATGGCTATCTGCTTAAAATTTGCATTGCTGCTTAAATTTTGCACACCAGAGTAGGAATTGAGATTTTGGGTTCTTCAGTGGCAAGGTGTTTTTTTTTTCTTTAGAATTTCATTTAATTGTAATCTTTTCCGAAATAATTACTGTAGCACTGTCTGATTTTTAACTGATGAGCTGCCGCTGTAAAGCCTTCAGGTCTTTAGCAACAAAATATTCCAAAAAGTTGTTTACAAACATTGAGAATAGGCAAGGCACCAAGGAGACTTTTACCATAAAGCGT
This sequence comes from Argiope aurantia, assembly GCA_026543865.1. NCBI lineage: Eukaryota > Metazoa > Arthropoda > Arachnida > Araneae > Araneidae > Argiope > Argiope aurantia. The sequence goes on along the minus strand of JAPMOR010124660.1, from coordinate 215,482 downwards.
ACATCGGAAAAGTGGGAGGAGATATATCGAGATTTTTCTGTTTTTGAATTCAATAAAATATAATTGAAGTATTTTTCTACAAAATGTATATTGTATACTTAATAGTAAAATGATATCCTCCTACCAGCAATTAAAATTTTGATATATTTTAGTCAAATATATTGATACATCGGAGTTAAATTATTTTGATTATAGTCAAAGTAAAATTATGGCTATATGTTATAATCCACTTCAGTGTACATTGAAGAAAACCAAGTCAGCATTTTGAAAGCCCTTTTTTTTTTACAAATTAACATTAAAATCTAAAAAAGAATTACAAATTTTAATATTTAACATTTATATTTAATAAAAATTTTTAATCATATAACATATTTTCTTAAAATAAATCTTGCGTTTTAATGCTATCGCATTTGGAATACATTCAAATGTGCAAATCGATAAGCAGCCAATCCCCTTGGCAGATTTAACTGAGTATTTCAAAAATATCTACTCATTTCATTTATCCATGTCATTATATTTTAAAGTTATCATCTTTACAATATGAAAATACAAAAATATGCAAGACAAACACTTGACGGACTTAGTACAAAATGTGATAGAAATATATGCTTTATATTATTAATATGTGCGCTATATTTCATTATTTAGCATTTTATACTTTATTGTTACTGTGTTCATTAACACTCGAGCAGCCAAACAAACAGATATCTCTCTATCTGGATATGAAACAATAGCGTTCAAGATTTCATAGAAATCTACAAATTCGATGTAAATACAGCATGCCAAATTTTATCCTTTTAGCTTTAAACGGTTTGAGTTCAAAGACAGGCATAAAGAAGATGTATTTTTTTTTTTTTTTTTTTGCACTCAGGGTGGTCAGAAATATTAAAATTCATAAAAATCTAAAAACAGAAAATTTTGTAGAATTTCAATATTTTTACTATACTTTGTATACAAGAAAGAAAAAAATAAAATACAACATTCTATTTATTTTTTGAAACTATTATGTAATGATGAAATTGCTATTTACGATAGTTTACCTATGATATAAGAAATACTCTTTGGTTAATATCATGGCATCCTTTTAGAATATCGCGCAAAATATGAACGAAATATGCCATTCATATCACCATCTGGGCAAGACAGGTAAGAAATTTTCACTGATCTCACATATCAACCCCTCAACACCATTTATGTAAAAACCGCTGGTGCCAAAATGATTTAGTTCAGACACGGATTTCACTGGCATTTAACTTCGTGAAGTTTGAAAAAAAAGTTCTGCATCATTATGACGTTAATAACAGCTTCGTTGTCATATCGCATAGAAGGACAAAGAATGTCAAGGTGTCATTTTGTTGTCTGTTGTATTTAGTAGAAAATGATCTAGTTGCTGTTGGTTTTCTGAAAGATATTTTGTTTTGCATAAAACTGAATATAGAATACTATAAAAATGATATATTTCTTTGCGTGTGAATTTTTCGGAATTTATTGGGGTTTAATAATGAAGCGTATTGCAAATGATATTTTCTATAAATTTCTAATTTTTTTCCCTTTTTAAAAATTATGTATAATAAGTAAAGATAATACATTTCGTAACAGATTGCAAAACCCTTGCATTATTAAAAAATGGGTTGGAATTGAATATATTGTATTTGGTTGCTTCATAAGGTAATTATTCCTTTATGAGGTTTCTTTAAAACAGCTTAAATTATGTGAAACTACTTTATAGCAATTTTAACAAGAAAATTGGGCAACTTTTAGAGGCCTAAGATGATAAAATATTGAATATAGGATACTGAATAATAATTTATAAAATATTGAATAATATATTAATAAATTGAATAATATAATAATAAAATATTAAATATTGAGTACTGAATAATAATTGATAAAATATTGAATGTAAAAAACTGAATATAGAATACTATATTTTATAAAAACTATAAAATATGCTATAATTTTTTAGAGTAAATTTTTGTGAATATATTTAGATTAGAACATGCTTCTTATTGTAAATGAAATTTTATATACCCTCTAAAAAATTAAGTATAATAAGTAAAGTAACACATTTCATAACAAATCACAAATCTCTCCTTATTTAAATGTATTCAAATAGATTATATTTGAATACATTAAATCTCATTGTTTCAAAGAGTAATTAATTACTTCATGAATTTTCTTTAAATGCTTAAATTATGTAAAAATGCTTTACAGATATTTTTCAACAAACTAAGGTGGTAAAATGTAAATATATGTATTAGGAGATGAAAAACATGAAATATATTTATTTTTTACGTATGTTTTAAAAAATTTTATTAAATAAGGGATTAAATATTTTAAAGAGTCGTAAAATGTCAATGTTTACAATGAATAATGCTATTCCTCTTTTAATTTTTAATTAATCAACATTTTAATTAAAATTCAAACAAAATCATTCATAGGTACACATTTCCAATCTTAAAATTAAATCGGTGCCAAATTTGGTAATTCTAGATTTAACATTTTCGAATAATTTTCCATGATATAAATTTTAAATCTTTTGTAAAAATGGTTCTTCCTGTGATAACCCTTGTAAAAATAGGATTTATTTACACAATAGGGAATGAAATTTGATCTCTGAGACGTATATGCCCATTTGGGGTGAAAAGGTTTATGGCCTCTTCTATAGAGCGCGAACATATACAATTTCTTCTTTAATATTAATAGTGATTATTATCAACTAACAAAACTTTCTCAAAAGAAAAGCAATAATTTTATGCTCTGCACAGGGGTATGCTAGATTCTGATAAATCGTAAAATTATCTTATTGCTCAATACACAAATCTATATTCAGATATATTTAAGTATATCAGAGCATTTTGATATAGATGAATTTATAAATTTCTAAAAAAGTGTTGCACAGTTTAGTCTCAAATTTAACCTTTAAATGTGAAGCATATATCATCATTTTTATTAAATAATGGATTAAATATTTTGATTAAAAGCTCATTTTTTTAAAACATAGTTAATACTGAAATTGTAATTTTCCATAAATTTATACCATGCCATGTGCACCATAGGTAACAAAATAGAAAAGTGCTAAGGAAGATTTCGAAATATAATATGGATTGTTTCAAATGTTACAATTAATTTTAAAATAGACATGTTGTGATAAAAAGAAATGAATTGTTTTAAATCAGAAATATAAATTTTCAATAATGCAGATATTTTCAAGCAATGGTAAGACAAGAGCTTTAAAATGCATGCAACTGCAAAACTTCTGTTATTAGCTCATATTTTGATTTGACTTTATTTTTAGATCAAATAGTTATTAAATAAATGGCAATCAACGCGTTAAACAATATTTTTTATCTTATAGACACAATAGTGTTTTTCTTTTGTACGAAGATCTAAGACTTCTTTGGATATATTATTTTGAGATATATTTTTAAGAAAAATATTTATTCTTTTAATTATATGGCGTTTTGATAAAAAAAATGCCTTATAGATGTTAATATGTTATAGATATAAATATTCTTTGTTAATATGCCATGTTATGGATATGGACATTTCTAAAATATCCCGTATGATGTACATCGTTAGTTACATTTGAAAATATGAGTTTTTCAAATACAGTAATTATAACTGAAATTTAACTTATAACAGAGAATAATATCAAGAAAGAGAATTTGAATTATAACAGATATTGCAGTTCTGTTAATAATAAAAATAAAAATAGTAAAGAGAAAATAACAATGGGAAAAAAACTGGAATTAGATTTTAAATATTCAGTTTTTATGTGAATTTGTGATGGATAATAGTAATAAAAAGTAAATATTATTGATAACGATTTGTTCAGTATTCTTTATGTGATGAATTATGCATTTTAACATGTCTAATTATTCTTAATTTTTATTCTAGGCATTCCTGGAATAAAGATTAAACCTGTCAACAGTTTAGATGATACAACAGGTAAGTTAATGATATAAATTTAATGTTCTACTTAATCTGTATATAAAAGACGCAGAAAAAACTAGCATAGTACGGCGTAAATTCAGAATGATGGAAACAAACGATATTCAGTTTGAATCCAATTATGCGAAACAAATTCAATTTCCAATGAAATAATTACAATATAATTCATAATTCTGCTGATACAAAATTATGATAATTAAAATGAAAGCATAATTGAGAAATATTGAGACAAATATTGAAAACTGAAGAAATATGATTCATTTTTCTAATAAAATTGCTTTGTGTTAAATGGACGAGAGGATTCGAAATAAATTCATTTCAGAAACTCAAAAATACTTAAAATATCGGAATGAAAGGCAGTTTGGAACTCAGAAAAACAGTACTGTAACAAATACAAAGACAGCACTCTGACTGCTAAACAAGTAGTCAACCGCTAGCCGTCTGAAATGTAGTATAGTTAGGATTTGTCTAAGTTGTTTTATGTGTTAATTGGGTTGTATCTAACTATTTGTGACTGTAGCTCATTGAATCCAAAAGAAAGGTCGCAAATTAACGCAAGGTTTGAATTTGCCGCCATTCGTGCAGTAAAGCGTTTTCAGCTGAAAGTTTAAGATTTAGTAAAATTGGAGCATTTTACGATAGATAAACGTGTTTTCACTTTTGAACAATGTTTCAAAAATAATCAAGTCTGGCGACCACAGGTTCGAAAATTTGAGAATTAGCCTCCTAGATCGTGTGATTTAACACCATTAGATTTTTTTTACAGGTTTATTTGAAGTCAGAGGTCTATGAAAACCTGCTCATAAACACACGTGTATTGAAGGAAGAAATTCCACGCTGCATCAACGAAATTCAGCCACATTTATACAAAATGGCCACAGAAAATTTCGACAAAATTGCATATGTGCCAGCAAAGCCGTGGATGCCATTTGCACTATGCATTATTCCATACATAACCTTACTCCGTGTACTTAATGATTCATTAAAAATTTAATTCAAATTAGTTTATTAAAAATTTAATTCATTTAATTCAAATCTTGCGTTAACATGTTGTCCTATCGTGTAAAGTTCAATTCTTAATCCGCTGTTAAGTGGCGCTAATGCAGCCCTACGCTATCATCTGTTAAATGGTTTTTTAATAGGATTCCCAATACTTTACTGCATGAACGGTGGCAAATTCAAATCCTGCTTTAATTCTGGGACACCCTTTGCAACCTTATTTGAGCTAGTTGGCGTCTATCATTCTTAAATCACTCAGCCACAAAGTGGAGTCCAACTTTACTCCAAAAATTTGTGACTGTGTGATTTAAAAATGACAGACGCCGATTAGCTCAAATAAGATTATAATTATTAAACTCACATGATCTACAGTCACAAACAATTAGATGCAACGCAATTAGCACATACAATAATTTTGACAAATCCTTGAGTCGCTACATTTACGACAGCTAAAGGTTAACTTTTTTTTCCTTTAGAGCCGCTAGATGACTGTCCTTCTGTTTGTTTTTGTACAGAAAAATGTCCTTTAAGTAAGTGGATGCAAACTAATGAATATTAAGCACCAAAAATAAAGTTGGAGACAATTTATATTCAAAGTTGTATACTTTCTATTTTCAAAAATTTATAAAGCGAAAAATAATTGCAAATTGCTTATCATTTTAATATTCAAGTTATTTAGCATAAAAATACTATGCAAACATTTCATTAAAAAAAACAGACTACGTAGTTTGATATTTATTTCGAAATATTTGAATACAAAAGATATTGAAGGAATTCCAAATCAAACATACAAACTTCAGACTTATCTAAATAATTTTAGAAAATAAGATTAAACAAACCGAACTGCTTTAGAGATTTAAAACAAATTTCGTTTAAATAAATATTTCCTCTCCAGCAATGAAAACTTAATCGTTTATGTCCCCCCCCCCAAACTACGTGAGGGAAACAAAAACTCTTTTCAAAATGTTTTGAAAAATATGCATTTGTTTATCTGACAAACATGAATTGCATATCCGAGGAAAACAGTAATTTCACATCGATCTGTGGATCTTTTTCCTTGGAGGAAACAAACAAAAAAAATGCCAAAATTACTCGATTCTCATGCAGAAGGAAAAGAAATGCAGTATATTTAGCGCCATATTCCTTTTTCTAGCATAAAGCAGCTATACATTTCGTCTTTGGTATCAATACTTCATGGTAACCTTATTTTATCCCTAAATAGATTGCGATCTTTTATACAGCTGAAGACATGGGACTGCCGATAATATATCACACACACTACATCATTCAAAGCTAAATGAAAAACATCGGTGCAAATCTCATCTGAAAAAATATCTTTATGGGCATCTTGTGCTGAATGTAGGAAAGGATCTAGCAAATGAGTGTCCATTTCACGGCATATCTTATTAGTGGATCTGTCTGGAGGGATCTCTGGAGATGCATTGTGGCGTAAATGAAATGACATATCGCAGAAAAGAGAAATGCTGCCATAAAATGTCGATAAATGTACAAAAAGAGGAATAAAGTGTCATATTTTCCTCAAGATGTTCCGGAAATTCTTGTGCATGGCAAATCAAAGCCAATTTTCGTTTGTTCCATCCAATTTTATTTGAAGAATTGGGTTAGTTTTATTGTATTTGGAAGCAGCATTTGTGCTTCGGTCCTATGGTATTGGCTAAGTTTATTTCTTTAAAAGAAATTATGCAAAATTTTAAACGTTTTATTTTAAGTGAAGAATTCGATGAATAATGGAAAGGTTGGATATCTCTTTTCAGACTAAAATGTTACACTTTGATACTTTGATTACGTAAATCGTGTTAGAGATAAAAATTTTAATAGAATTACCAAATAAATACACTAGACATCTTAACTACAAATGTCAATCTTCAAATTTTGCTATTCTGCACATGAGGAATTTTTAATTGTATTTTAAATATGCATTTTATGTTTACAATTTACTCAAATTTGTAAGTTGCTTTGTAAATTTTAAAAATACATTTAAATCTAATTATATTTTATATCAATATTTTGTATTATATATATTCAATACCACTTGGTTGTTCATGTAAATTATTATTTATTATAACAAGACAAGCATGAAAATTTAATTTATAAGCTAATTATGCATTGTATAAATGTGTCTAATCTTTTAAATGTGTGGATAAATTACATTTTTTGGCGACATTTGTACAAACAAATTATTAAATTTTTAAACGCTATCATTTCACTTGACTTATTTCATGTTTATAAAAAAATTGTATAACTGATTTTTACTTCACTTCTGTTGTTGTTGTGTTGAGACTTATGGCACTTTATAAGCCCACTGATAGTTATCTGTCAGCGATTTAAGCCGTGTGAGCGTCTCTTGTTTTTTCAATTGCACCAAATAGGACCAAGAGTACGACTTAGCTACTTCCTGCGTCACATTCGCTTGCACAACTCCTTTTTACAGGGGGGGCACATCTCACAGATAGAACACGGAAGGAAAACAACCATGCCCGAACCGTAACTCGAATCCGGGGCGCCCAAATCTTGAGGAAAACGCATTCCTTCACTTCTTTATATTCTAAAATTTGAAGTTTGTGTATTTGACAGTAATAATCTATTTCATTGTTTTTAAAATTTTATTATCAATTATTTTTCAAATGAATCTTGTTTCAATACAGGTGGGGTTGTCTATTTTTGATTTAAAAATAGAGTCTCCCAAAATTAAAGAGTAGAAAAAAATAAAAATAAAAAATACAATGTTTAATACACTAAAAATGTTTTTAAAACTTTTTTTGGTTAATATTTTTTTTATTGAAACACAGTAATATTCAATGTGTTTTCACCCTATTATGCAATGTTCAGAATTATAAGTTTTTTCTGCTGAATTTTCTTGAACAACTCATCTTTTTTTATTTATCTTACCTCATTGAAGCAAAATATATCTGAACAAACAGCAGTATTAAAATCTTAATAAACTTTCTGAATATCTGAAATCTCTTAAAGTCTAACAATCAAAATCGTAAATGTCTATTAAACGTTACGTACTTCAGAAAATATTTTAGAAATTCAAACTTCAAGATTTAAAAAAAAATTACTATATTTGTCATTAAAGCTGAACTTGGAAGCTATTATGTGTGATTCTCGTTACAATTCATGCTTCAATAAATGTTTTTTTTTCTTTTGATAAAAATTTGATCCCAAATTTCTAGATTTAAAATGGAATTACAATTGAAAATCATGTTGCCCAATTCTTAAAATATTTAGAATAAGGAATACATTGTCGTCATAATATTTTTTTTTACTATACAAAAAACTCAGTCCTCGAAATTGGAATATCAAGCATGATTTTTGAGAATTTAAAAATCTTTTTACTTCTAAATGTTAAATGGATTTGAATGAAATAAGGATTAAAAGCATTTGCTGATTAAAGTTGAATTTCTAATATTAAAATAGTAATTTTGAAAATTGAGCATTGTAAATTATAAGAAATAAATTCGTTTTATGCCTAAAACATTGCCTTAACGAATGCTTTCAATAATCATTTTAAAAAATAAGTATTTTTCAGTTTGGATATTAGTTCTATTAATTCTTTTCTATTAAATTCTATTCATTCTTTTAAAGATATTATGAATAATCTATTGAAAAAAAATCAAAATTTAAGCAAAAGCACAATACAGTTCTTATCAGTTATAGAATTATTTTCAGATTATAATCTATTAATGATAACAAATAATCGGAATCGTAAATACTATGCATCAGTGTATTAAAATTTTTAAATTTAGTGCAACATTTCTCACCATTAATTTTAATTGCGAAATAATTAAATCAGTTAATTAACTAAAATTTGTGAATTTCAAACAAAATTTCTGAATTTATAAAATTAAATACTGTGGAATTACTGTACTCTTTAAAAAAAATTCAAACTTAATATTTCAATCACCTAATTTTAACTAAGTAATCGCTTATAATTTCTGTAACAAATGCGAAACATTTCTTTTAATATTTTCAGCATTTCCCTGGAAACCGATAATGTTTACTCAAATGCTTTATTATTTACAATTACGCGATACTTAATATATCGTTGATCATTTAATAATTCATGAATTGCGCTGTTAAAATAATGTTTTCTTGTTTCACACGAAACATTATTTGGTAAAAGATTTAGAATTCGCATTAATTCAGTAATATATATACTTGAAAAAATTTATAATAAAAATAATTCAAGTATAAATTCTTTTACTTTCTTACTTTTCCATGATGTGTTTTTAATTAAATATATCCTGTAAGCAAGTACCATAAATATATGATGCAGGATTCTCTGACTAATAATATAGATCAAAATTTTAAACTGTTTAACTTCTTGGATGTAATTAGTAAAATTTATTACTTTCGAAAAATTTACTCATTTCACCTCAATTAAGTTTCCCTATTGAAATTAAATTCCGATAAGTAATAAAGTAATAACCTATATAATTGAAACATATTAAAATATTCTGAAAAAACAAGAACTTTAACAGTTTCGTTTTTGTTTTTGTTTTTTCATAAATACGAAAATAATAAAATTTTTAGAAAATAATTCCATTTCACTAATGGACCTTCAAATCTTACACTCTCTTTTGAAATATTATATGCAAAAAGAAAAACGAATACAAATCTTTTCTTAATTAACATGAGAAAAACATGAACTTTAAAATATTCATTTTTTCCATCTATAAATACGAAACACATACTTTTTTAGAAAATAATTCTATTCCAATAATAAAATTTTAAATAAAATTTTATGTTCTTTTTTTTTGAAATATTATATGCTAGAAGAAGAAAAAATCGTAAACCTTTTCTTTGTTATTCAAAAAAAAACCCATCTCTTTATCAAAAAGCCTCTTATTGAATACAAAAGCAAACGATAATTTGAAATCAATCCTACAAAGATACATTTTGGAATAAAAATCAAGAAAAAATAACAAATTATATTATTCGCATGAAAAGGAAAAGAATAATATGTTTAGCGTCATATTATTTTTCTAAGGGCAAATATCAACACATTTTTTCATTTCCTGATCTTATCTGATGCGTACATAGGTTATGATCTATTAGATAGCCCATGATATGGAACTGCAGATAATATATTGGAGCATTCCAGCCGAAATGAAAAGCATCGTGCGCAAATCTCACCTGAAAAAAATATTTATGGGCATGTTATTCGAAAGGGAAGAATGGGCCTAGCAAAATATATGCTCATTTCATATGATATCTTATTTGGGTATTCGTCTGAAGAAATCTCTGAAAATGCATTGTAGTGTAAATGGATGAAAGCGGAACTATAGGAATAGAAGAATTGAGAAAATACATTCTCCAGTCTCACAAGAAGGGAAATATAGCGTAATATCTTATGAAAAACATGCAAAATTTTCATTAGAAAGGAACTTGGACAGTTTTTATTAATTAGCATTTATTATTAACCCCTTGTCGATAGAAAATATGACGTTCAATTCTTTCCTCAAGTCTAAATATGTTTTATTTTGTGTAATTAAATTTTTATAGTAATATGATAATGTAATGTAAAGGTTTTTAAAAAGTTTAAAGCTATTTTATTTTAAGAGAAGATGATTACATTGCTTTTCCTTTTCCTTTCACATTACATCTAAGTGAAAAAGAATTCTACATTAATTTAATGTTCTGTTTTTATTTTCCTCGATCTTAAGAGGTTTTAGTTGCAGATTATCTATATGCAATATAAAAATCTTCTTTATATTTAAAATTTGTCTAAAAAGGCATTTTGTGAGTTTCCGTTTTAAAGCTTGCAAATTTTTTTTTTATTGTTTTAATGTAAATCATTACATTCCAGAGTTCTTCCCTGTTCAAATTAGAGTAATTTATTCAAAGTGCAAAACTAAACTAATAGTTTCAGAAAATGAGTGCATTTTACATGATATCTTTTGAATATTTTGTTTTAATGCAAACTTGCCGCCTTTGTCTGTCAGCTAGTTCGTTAGGAATATTGGCTGTGTTTACTTTCAATTAAATCTTATATGTATCATTATAATATTTATGATTTCAAAAAAGGCATCTTTAAATCTTAAATTGTGACAGAAATCAGATATTATCACATCTTGAAACATTACAAGGTTATTTTATTTTTTTGTAAAATCAAATTTTCTAATGGGATCGCGTCCCATGACGTCATATTGTAATTATAATTGTAACTGCCAAGACAATCGATCTTCTGCTCATACGTCAGCTTTCAGATATTGTGATTTTGCTTTTTCTTCGTGTTAACTCGGCGGATAATAAACAAAGTATCGTTCTCTTAGCTTTCAACAATGGAAGAAAATCAGGCAATTGAAAATTTGCTAAAATACTGAAGATTCTAAGAAAAATTGAAGATTAAATTTCTAAGCAACAGTAAAATGTATTGTTGAAATTTATACAAATAAAATGACATTTAAAAAATATCAAAATGTAGGACAAATTTGCTAGGCATTCAAATTCATATGATTCAAGAACAATTTTCCAAATTTTAAAGAGTCGTAAAATGTCAATGTTTACAATGGATAATAACTATTACTCTTTTAATTTTTAATTAATCAACATTTTAATTAAAATTCAAACAGAATCATTCATAGGTACACATTTCCAATCTTAAAATTAAATCGGTGCCAAATTTGGTAATTCTAGATTTAACATTTTCTAATAATTTTGCATGATATAAATTTTAAATCCTTTGTAAGAATGGTTCTTCCTGTGATATCCCTTGTAAAAATAGGATTTATTAACACAATAGGGAAGGAAATTTGATCTCTGAGACGTATATGTCCATTTGGGGTGAAAAGGTTTATGGCCTCTTCTATAGAGCGCGAACGGATATACATATACAATTTCTTCTTTAATATTAATAGTGATTATTATCAACTAACAAAACTTTGTCAAAAGAAGAGCAATAATTTTATGCTCTGCACAGGGGTATGCTAGATTCTGATAAATCTTAAAATTATCCTATTGCTCAATACACAAATCTATATTCAGATATCTTTAAGTATATCAGAGCATTTTGATATAGATGAATTTATGAATTTCTAAAAAAGTGTTGCACACTTTAGTCTCAAATTTAACCTTTAAATGTGAAGCATATATCATCATTTTTTTTCAAGGACATGAAATCAATATTAGAAGTCATGGATTTTCTAGAGCAATTCAACGTAACAGAATTTTTAAATAAAATATTTACATGCTTAAAGATATTTGAACTTCCTCTTAAAGATAGATTTCGAAGGAATTTTTGTATACATTTTCATTTGACATTTAATATTATTACAACTTGTAATAAATAACTCGAGTCATTTTTTTAAAGTAAAAAGGTATTATTGCATCACTTTTACCCTAAAAAGGAAATACATTCTATAAGCTCAATAATTTTTGTACATATTTGCTGCGTTATATATAATTTCATTTATAAGCATAATCATTTTTATCGATATTTGCTGCAATATCAATATTTTTATTTATAAGCATGATACTTATTTCTATGACTATAAACCTGATTCATTGGAGATTTTAATTTTTATTACTCTTGCATATCAATAACAGTAATTCTTGCAAAGAAAAATATTTTTAAAAATATGTTTCAAAATTTATTATAATTAAGGAATATAATTCCGTAAGAAGTTGATATCACTAAAAAGCTAAATTTTTTAATCTTATAATGGAATTAAAAAATGCATTGTACTATAATATGCTTCAAAGTTATGCAAGAAAAAAAAATAATATTCCGAATAATTGTAATAATTAAATTATTTATAGTATTACAAACCATTTCCTCCTGAATACTTATTTGCTATAAATAACTACCCGCTATACATAATAACTCTGTAAAGAATTTTCAACGATTTTCATAAAGTATTTCTCATTTTACAGATAGCACCTAATTTATAAATATTATTACTTTTAAAAAAAACACCGTTATATATCCAAAACCAAAATATAATTTATTGTATTCGTATGGTAAATTTCTTTTATGTAAACAAGCAACAAAATAACCTTAAATCTCACAATTCTCAAACATCATGGAAAAAAATCATGCAAATTAGAGGTTATTCTATTCCTAAGAAAATTCCATCTATGCATTTTCGTTTTGTATATTATCCCTAAATAGATTACACTCATTTGTACAGCTCAGGACATAAAATCGGAGATAATATCACCTAATATAGAATTCGAGCCTAAATGAAAACATCTAGTGCAAATCGCCTCTTTATGGGCATCTTCTTCGGTATTGTACAAAGGGGGCCACTAAATGAGCGCTCATTTCATGGCACATCTTATTAGTGGAACCGTCTGGAGAAGTCTTTGGAGATCCGTTGTGGAACAAATGAAATGACATATCGCGGGAAATGGAAATGCTGGCGCAGAAAAGTTGAGAAAATGTATTTCTCAGGCCTCACGAGAGAGGAAATGAAATGTCATATTTTGCACAAAATAATCAGAAAGTTCGTACTTTTCGCCCGTCATAACTGGTTTCATTCAGACGTATAGAAACCTTGGTGATTTTTATTATTTTCATAAATAGTGTTTGTGTATGAGCCTCTCGTCTGTAGAAAGAATGGATATAAAATATTTCTTAAAACCTAATTGTATATCATTTTGTTTTTGACCTATTCTATAGTAAATAAATTTTGTTTAAATATTTTGATGAATGCTTTAAATGTTAAAAGACTCATACATAAATAGTATTTCTGTATGAGCCTTTCATCTCTTGAAAGCATGAGGATAGAATATTTCTTAAAATATAATTACATTTTATTTTGTTTTTGATATCCTCTTTTGTAAATTCATTTTGAAGAATTATTTTGATGAATGTTTTCAACAATTAACTAGTTATAATATTTACTAGGAGTCTTAATTTTCTCTTGGCTTTAAAGAATCGGAGCAAATATCATTTGTCAAAAAATATTATTTTTTCACGGTATATTTTTTTTTTTGAAAAATCGTATTTTTAAAGCAAGTTCTTTTGGTTATAATATTTAAATTTTGAAACAACCCTTATATCTATTTTTAGCATGTTTTTTTTTTATTTTCTGTAGCTTAAAAATTTTCTATAATTTCGTTAAATATTTAAGCAGCGAATATTGCAAACCATCAAAAGCATTTATTTATACAGCAAACAGACTACGACATTGCAGTAAATGAATATGAAGGAAGGGTAGGAACAGCATCGTAACGATCTTCAATTATATAGAATACATATGACGTAAATATCTTCTAGCTGGCGTATGCGCAGCTTTGGAAACTTAGTTTACTGCAGATTCTGCTTTAAAATAGACGGAGTTTGAGCAGGAGAATATGAACATTGATATCTAACAAATTTCAAAAGTGTTACAATCATTTTAAGGATCAATATAAAAAGTTCTATTTGCATGATACATCAAACTAAGCCTTTTATTTTTAAATGACACATTTAATACATTCTTCACGCCCTAAGAAAACTTGTTTATATTTAAATAAATATTATATTTCATGGAAAGCAAATCAACCCTATACTTCAAAAAAATATTTAAGGAAACTAAAACTTTAAAATTGATTTCGTTGTGTACTTAAAAATACTTTTGTAAATATTTCTCCAAAAAATGCTTACCTCAATCATTATCCAAACATATTGAAACGTGCCAAATACATAAACTTTCTGCGCTCTATTTCCTAAAGATTTAATCTGTTTATCTGAAAGCAATGCATTGTTTATATGCGAACTAGCGGGAGTGATCTTACGAAAACTTTCTCGCAAACTCTATGATAAATTTGTCATGCCAGAGAATGCCTTACATGACATTCGCGTATAATAGTTATCAAATATTAATTTCTGGAGTGAATTTAGCATTTTTACTGAAATTATCGCGTCATCCTTGGAGAATTTTTTGGCGAATAATCCTTGGCATGCGTTAAATGCATCTGAAAATGAAATTTATCTTCCAGGCTCGCTTCTCTCAACCGATTGAAACAAAAATTTGACAAAAAAAATTGTTCTTATAGCAGCAAAATTCCATGCCAAATTTGATGTATTTAAGTCAATGCGTTTTTGAGTTTTAAACATTTACATGTTTCTCAACGTACAGACAGTCAATCCGTAGTTGGGTTTGGCACAAAATTTGAAAGGTATCTACACTATAAATGTTAAATCAATATCTAGCTCTTTTCGTTTTATAATTATCGTGTTATATTCAAACTACCAGACAGACGAATTTCCTATGAACATATTTTACACAAAATTTGACATAAATATGTAAAATTATGTATAAAATCGTAAACCAAATTACAACAGTCTGGCTAAAAGCGCTTTTTAATGATCTTTGACAAAGGCAGATATATAGATGGACGAACATTTTCCAGAATTGTGTTTTTCGAACTCAAGTAGGTCTGAAATGGGAAGATACGTCAAAATCTAGATTTTGAATTTTTTTGAAGATTACTTTTTTTATACTATGTGCTACGAGAAAGTGA
>JAPMOR010124660.1:166763-200043 GCA_026543865.1 Argiope aurantia | reverse complement strand
AAAAAAGTAGTTCACATCATTCCGTTAATTCACTTCTTTAGAATCAGAAAGCCCAATAAATGGCCTATTTATACAGATTTATGATGTGAAAAAAGAAATTGATGCATGCTTAGCGTCTTATTTTTTTCCAGTAGAAAATACAGCTGCACTATTTATTTTTTCGTGTACAAAGATAGGAAATATACAAAAAGAAAGTACTGTGGGCATCAAATCTTTCCATATCAATATTTTGTCGAATCTTCAGATTTCAGACCTGTTTGTCCGAAAAATATTTTTGGTATGTGATCTTGTTGTCGAATTAGGAAATTTCTCTAAAATTTTGAAAAATCAAATTTCGAACCGAATTCTAGGAAATTAATTTGTGGCATCAGTGCAAAATTAAACACGATAAACATAAAGAAATTCATAAAAAATTTGATATACAGTTTTAGCATTTAACATGCAAGTATAGACGTATCTCGTGTACGTACAAAAAAAGTATAGTAATCGTCACAAAAAAATCGAACTCGATGTTTTGACGAATTTCCATGTTTTTGACCTCCTTGAGTTCTAAAGACTCATTTCTCTAAAACGTCCGTCTGTTTGTCGGTCTCTGTGACAAAGATAGCTCACAAAAAATTTGAGCTAGAAGGATGAAATTTGGTACACGATCATTGCACCGAATTTGCAGATTTCTATCAAAGATTGAGTAAAATGTGTTCAGAGAAAGTCTGTCTGTCCAGCCGTTCGAATATAAATTAGCATGATAGCTAAAAACTGAAGAGATCTAGATGCATAAAATTTGGTATACAGATTTAACATCTTTCGTATACTTATCGCTTACCAAATTTTGAGCAAATTCGAACAAGAGTTTGACCGTCTGTCGATCTGTACTTTCAGAAATATGTAAACGCGATAACTCAAAAACTCAATAACTTGAATATGTCAATTTCAGTACGTGATTTTGTGAATTTAAATGTAATTATATGTCAATTATTTGTTTCAATCTGTTGGAAAAAACGCGTCTGAAACTTAAATTCGATTTTTGAATACTTTTGTCCGCATTCCAGGGATTAATCGCCAAGACATTTGCCAAGGATACTACGACGGATTCAGTAACAAAATGCTAACTTTTCTACAAAGGTTAATATTTCGTAACTATTACACGCCAATGCCATGCAAGGTATATATAACTGGAATAACATCTTTATTAGAGAATATGCGAGTAACTCTTGGAGAAACTACTCCGCGCCTGGTTTACTCTTTTACTAAATACGAAATTATCGTGAGAGGGATTTGATAAGAAGCTGAGCACTTTTGGAAACAACCCTGCCAGGATCAGCAATTCCATAGGGGGCAGAGATAGTGGCATCTACAGTAAACAGTACCCGAGAATATCTTGGAGAGAGCAATCCTATTGGTCCTTTTTGCGTCAATGCTTCGTTCTAATTTTAACTTAACTATAAATAGATGGCAATCGTTTATGAATCCCATGACATGTAATTGCTAAAAATATATCGCATATTGCATTATTCGAGTCGAAATGAAAAACATCTTGTTGCAAATCTCATCTGAAAAGATATCTCTGTTGGCATCTTTTCCGATAGGAGATGGATTATGAAATGAGCACTCATTTCATGGCATATCTTATTAGTGGATTCGTCTGGAGAAATCTGGAGATACATCGGGACTTAAATGAAATGACATATCATGGAAATATGGAGACAGAAAAGTTGAGAAAATGTATTTCTCGAACTCACTAGATAGGAAATGAAACGTCATAGTTGGCATTAAATTTTGGTTTCACGTTCACATTGCCAATCAAAGATAGTTTACGTTTATTCCTTTTTGATGTCATATTCGTACGGGAATTGGGTTTTTGTTTCAATCATACAGCAATTGCGTTGTTGCTTATTTGTAACTTGAAATTTGTAACTAAAGTATGTGGCCACATTCGCGATTATAATGTTTAAAAAATGTTATAAAATAACAATATTATACAATTTTTACATACGCTAGATTAAGTTATCACCTATAAGATAAAAAAATTATATAAGTTAAAAATCATTTGAAAATTTGCAAAAAAATGGGAGATCTTTTTTTGTCTAAAAAGAGAAACAAAGTATAACTGTTAGAGCTTAGGAACTTTTTTTATTTCTTGAGTGATTTGTTCAAAATTTAGGGCACATATTAAAAATTTACTATTTAATTTCTGAATTAAGAAATAAACTTTTATTTTTATCTAGTTATTTAAATAATTTGGTTAGAAAATAAAAAATATAGATTTTTTTTCTTTTTTTTTTTTTGCCGAAGCACTAAAATATCAATATTATTCGTTTGAACTAAGATTTTGGCTCAAGAACATATTGAAAAAATATTTTACAAAATTGGAACCAAAAAACATGCATTAAATTTTATTTTTTGAGATTTTTCGTAAGAAGGCTTTACTAAAGTTAGAAAATAGCATTTAAAGATTTAAAATAGCAATTAAAAGTAAGTATTGCAAATTTAAAAATAAATGTGTCTTCTCTATAGAAAGAGGATAAAGGCAAAATTCATATAGTTTTATAAAGCAAACTGTTCAGCAATCATAAATATGAAATAAAAAAATAGTTCATATTTTCACCAAAAATCGATTTTTAGCGTACTTATTTAAAACATTTTAAGGTTGCGACTACCTTAAAAAGTGAAATTTTGGGGGGAAATAGGATTTTTTTTAAATATTATTGTTTGAAAAAGTTATTTAAAAAAACGATTATAATTTTGCTTCCAAGTCTATTTTTTGGGAAGTTACACTGATTTCTATATTTGCATTTGCATTGTATTAATATTATTTCACAACTTTGGATATTATTTTGTTCAGCAAACTATTCAGCAATCATAAATATGAAATTAAAAAAAATAGTTTTTATTTTCACCAAAAATCCATTTTTAACGTATTTATTTTTAAAAAATTTAAGGTTTTGACTATCTTAAAAAGTAAATTTGGGGGAGAGGGGAGAAATTGTGAATTTTTTAATATTCCTATTTTTTGAACAAGTTAGTTTTTATATAAAACTGTTAAATTTTGTTTCCAAGTCTATTTTTTGGGAAGTTACCCGGATTTCTATATTTGCATTTGCATATGCATATGTATTAATATTATTTTACATCGTTAGATATTATTTTCTCAAATTCAAATCTTTTATAGACTTTTCTGACAAAAAACGTCATAAATTAAACTCTAATGCATATTTTTTTTTCAATTTTGGTATTGCAATTTCTCAATATATTTCGCAGTTCCTGAACTAGAAAATAAATAATTCATTCGTTTTAAAAATATTTTATAGTTGTTTTAATATTTCTTAAAGAGAAAAAAAAAATGAAAATTCCTTATTATATATTAGTTGAACCACAAAATTTAATGAACGGATAGAAATTATATACATTTTTAGAATTTGTTTTGACTTATTTAATTAAATACAGTTTTAGTCTGGTCAAATAATAATGTAAAATTTATTTTAAAAATATACGTATGCATTCCGCCATTAATATTTCACAATTTAAAAAATCAATGTGGGTGAACAAGCTGGGCGCCGAAGGCTGCTAATTGTATTAAAAGTATGACTATCAGTTTTCATATCTCTTCGTTCAAAACTTTAATCGAAAATAATATATCATTTCTAAATATCAGGTGTCACACAACAACGACAACACGTTCCAAACTGCAAAAATAACACTTTGATCCTATGTCTTAAAATTTTCACTGGAAAAATCAGTCGACCTGAAGGAAGGAACAATACCATTGAAAATATTTTTTACTATACAAGGATATACTTGTTCTCTGCTCAGTAATAGTAAGGCAAGTTTTAGTTTAGAAAAACTTTTTTTCTTAGTTCAGATTTGTTTCATCAGACAGCTCCCTTTCCAAAGAATATAAACTGTCTGTAAAGAAGAAAAAAATGGCGAAAAATGAAAAATTGTCACAGCAATAGTTCTGATGGTCTGTGCCAAGAATGATGGATCTATAAGTTCTATTTTCTGTTATATAATCCTTACTATCGCAAACGCTTCTTACATTCACTTTATATAGGATGTCCTGAAATAGGTTGACGATTTTCAGAAATGCACAGCAGAAAAACGGTTAAGATTTGAAAAAGCAATTCTTGCAGTAAAATCATGCCACAGGGTAAAAATTTCTTCTCCCTCAGTATTTTATTTTAATTCAAAAAGTCGGCCATAGATGGCGCTACAGACAATAAAGAAATAATTGAAAATCATGTCATAATTTTCTGAAATCTTTTAAGAAAGAAAGGATTCCGCTTGTGAAATAACCAAACGGTGTCATCCAACATTTCTAACTTTCTCATCCACAAGATTATCTGTTCATTTGAATTTTTTTTGCAATTACTCTGCTATGTACCCTTAGCGATTTTTGATTTACACTGAAAACAAATAGTTCATTTTCGAATTTTTCCTACAGAATCTGCTTTTCAACTTTCTACTGATCGTCCAGTTACAGAACATTCTTTTTAAAGAAGAAACTGTAACCCCTTCTGAGGCTGCTTATTTTGATGTTTTGCATGCGGGGGAATGACTTTCAGCACCACGTTTTGAGCTAAAATCAAAAATTGTGGGAACAAAAATGTATGCCCTGTCACTTGGATTTGCCACACGAATCCACAGGTACCCAGGTCGTCCAATTACAGAACATTTTTTTAAGAAAAAAATGTGACCCCTTCCGAGGCTGCGTATTTTGATTATTTGCTTTTCGAGGATAAAGGACGTTCAGCGCCATCTATCGACAACTTTTTGAACTAAAAATAAAAACTGTGGGAACAAAAATGTATGCCCTGTCACTTGAATTTGCCGCAAGAATTCCCAGGTAGCACAGTCTGTTGATCAATATTGTGCGATATATCAATCATTATTTCCCAATATTATACAATATCATACAATATTGCACAATATTCCTGTACTTTGAAAGTCTTTTGAAAGTCTTCAGTGTATCTCAGGATACCCGGTACCTGTCACGTGTTTATGATTTCAGACAAATGCTTAAGAATTTGTAATTACTATTTAATCATTTATTCGCATTACAAAATTATTCTACATTTGGCTAAAGTTTTAACATTCCTTGAAACAACATTTTCTCAAATAATATCTCCTTTCAATAAACAAAACTATTATATTTCCTCTTGCTACAGAATCTATTTCCTTATCTCTTTGTACATAACCAAAATAAATATTTGCCAAGTAGTTTAAAGAAATTCGAAACAACTTCGTGCTTATGAAGTTTTATCTTAAAAGCTAAAATCCATTTGAAATTTCCTTTAAAATCAGTTTTAAATTTCCCTTTCAAATTAGGTACAGAACTGAAAGTTCCTACAAAATTACCAAATCCTTGCAATCCCGGTATTCAATCTAAAAATGTTAAGACTTAACTCTTGAATTGAAATATTAACTTCAGTGTGTGCAAACGTAACAAGAATTTAGAATCTATTTACTCTCGTTTATTAATTTTAACATACTGCAAAACAAGTTGTAAAGGGAACTATGAAAGCAACAAAATTTACAAGCTAGTACAAATCGAGAAAGTTTAGAGAAAATTTAAAATTTCAGTTGCCTCTAAAAATACTTCTTAATTATGTTAATGATAAATTTTGGAATAAAGAACACTCGTGTTCTCTTGTTTCGAAAACCTCATTAAAATCTGTCAGAGCTCATTAGACCCTATAATTGATGGGGTAGTTTTGGTAAATAAACGAAGGATTCAATAGGTTGTTTAGAATGAGCTTAAATTTCTTCAAATTAAATCACGGTTCGTAGAAGAAGTTGGGAAGCGAATACTGCCAAAGATATTACATATTTTTGATAGAAACTGTGTTTGAATTAGAGACAAGTTTTTTTCATCTCCTTTATTCAAATTTCTATCAAGTTTTTGTGCTAAAAAATTTAGAGAAGAAAAAAATTTCCGATGATTGATGATCGGATTTTTTTTTTGATTGAATTTTCATACCATCTAAAGAGTAATTTTATTTATTTATTTTAGCAGCTATAGGTTATGGTTTATATGCAAAAGAAAAATTTTAATTATTATTTAATAACTGAATACGCTTTTTCCTTTAAAACGAGAAGAATTTTTCGTTTTATATTTTAGTATGGAAGTATAGTTAACTACATTCGTTTGAAAGTAAAGTTATCAAAAACATAATTTTCAAAAGATTTTTTTTCTTTGAAATTAAGAAAATGCTTTTTTTTCTTATTAAAAAAATCTAGAATATTAACATAGATGATGGGTAGTGATATATTCAAGAAAAATTAAAATAAAATAGCATTTTAAAATTTTTTTTTTCGAACTTTAAAGTTTTTTTGGAATCAATAATTAAATTTTTAGATGATATTAATTCATTGCGATTTGATTTTTTTCTACAATGCTTGCATATTTTACTAATTTATTATTTGTAGTTTTAGTTGGGCGTATTTGAAAACTTAAAAAACTTTCTTAAAAAAAATAATATCTAAAAGATCAAATTCGTTCGACAACGTTTTATTTTTCTTTTATAAAATCGTGTTTTTTCTGAGAAATATTTAGATATTAGATGTGTGTGTGTATAAAATCGAGTTTTTTCAGGAAAGATATTTATATAGATAAAATTAAAAAGTAAAACCTTTTCTAAATTTAAAATTTAATCAAAATCGCTAGAACCGTTGCCGAAAACACAAAATCAATAAATGTATATATAAATACAAGAATTGCTATTTTAATGTTATAAGATTTAAGAATCATTTGCCATTAACTCTGCATAAAAAATTATTTTTCAGAAAGTTAGATTGATACTGTATATGACATCTATTAAAATACTAAGTTAAGCAAGATGCTTCTATTTCTATATTGTCATCGTTATTCAAAATAAACAAAAATATTTACAACTCCTATAAGAAGTGACAAGGGAGGGGGAGAGAGAGATGCAGGAAATTGACCCCCATTGACTTGGCTCCGGATAAGAAGACCTTGAAAGAGGGTAAGAATTACCCTCTAATCTTTGAATGCATTTCGTAGAATTGGAACCGAAAAATAAGATTCTTTTGTTCCGACTATCAGAAATCTCTGGCTTTCTAATGGGCCTGTCGACTTATGTATTGTTGATCTTCTTCAAATGTCCATTAATCTGGCAAAACGAATAGATATGGGGGAAGGGATTCTTCAAAATGACCAACCCAAGATTATAAGTGGTCAGTTTAATTCACCCATTGGCTAACTCCTACACAGAAAGAAAAGGTCTGAGAAAACATTGAATCCGATTGTTTTTCCTTAGAAGCGGTGGCCTTCAGATTTTTTTCATCGTCTTCAATGAATCGTTTGCAACAAAAATAAACACATTATACCTTTTGATTCATTTGGTAAATTGTTAAGCAATAGATAGAGGTAGACTTCATTGGAATGAGTTTTACCAAGATCTTTTGTAGTTCTGGATATTAATTCTTGTTCAAATTACGCAATAGTTTCTCAATGATGCTTTATGAGAGCTAGACGATTGGTGAAGGACAATGTCTCCTGACTGCTGTAGTTCATTTGAAAGCTGGGTCGATTTTCATCTGAATAGAGTTCTGGTAAGTGGACAACCGAGTTTCACTTCTTTCTGGCAGAGTTGAGATGGATGATATCTAGATAAATGTTTATAGTCTATTTCTGGCAGGGTTGAGATGGATGATATCTAGATAAATGTTTATAGTCGAGCACCTGAAGTACCAAGTGGTTATAAAAACACTATCCTGATATATAAGACCGTAACCATCATAGCGTTCACAAGAAGGGAACAAAATTTTGGTTCAAGGTATTTTGATGTACGCTCTCAAGAATCATATCAAACAACTATGGTGTGCCTATCAGAGAAATAAAGTTCAATAGATTCCTTTCGGCATGGTATGTGCTTTGGTTCTAAGCACGAACTACCGCATGTAAAGTGTCATCGTGGTTGAAGTAGGTCATGTACAAAATTTGGGGAAAACAATAAAATGTTTAGCTTTCTGCTGCATCTCTGCTATTAATAGTTGTTTTGTCTGTTCTTCTTAGTTTGTCCACTGATGATGATTTTCTTGTTACAGATACCGTTCCTGTACTGTTCGTTGCATTTTGCTATAGAGAGCACATTCCAATAAAAAAAATTAGTTTCTCCATTTGAAAATGTTGACTGTTGGAGTTTAATTGTTGCTTTTCATATGATACTTTCATACTTCAAAATATCTTGAGCCTAAATTTTATTCCGTTCCTGTGAACGGTATGATAGTTATGGTCTCATATATGGAAATAGTTTTTATAATCACACTGCATTATTAAATGTGGTGGTCGACCGTGGCTCTGTAAAACAAGTATGTTGTCAATTAATACAACTATGAGACCACTTGAGTTAATAAAACGTGGGAGAAGCGTCAAGTCATTTAATACATTTAACTAAACAACGGAATTTTTTTTTATTTCTTGACTATTATTTTTATAAACATTTCTTCAAGAATGACACTTTTCTCTCAAAAACCATTTCTGGTAATTCGAAAGGTTGGAAATTGACCGAGACTCTAACGTCCAAATATTGTCGGTAAACTTATACAATGTATTTGACAAAATGATGAGTCTTAATTTCTGAGATACTCAATGCCTTCTTTTCATTTAATCAATTTTGCCTTATACTCTTTCAAGACTGATAGAAGCTTCCACGCTGCAAACAAAGTTAATGGTGGTAGTGGTAATCTTTGATATGCGATCGCAAACCTCGTTGATAAATATTTCTATCTGGACTATGTAGGAATTCTCGGTCCATAGAAGCTTGGTCCCCCTTGGCAGCTGAGAAGAAAGGCATCGACAAAAACCCAAGATGCATGAAAAGCCATTGGATATATAGAGACAGGGATAGCTGTAAAATTTAATTTGTTTAACTGAAAGGACTTGGATTATGTCGGTTTATTGTTCACTATTTTTCATACCTTGTTTTGGGAATAGAATATACTTCATATTTTGGTAGTTTAATAGTTATTCAGCCATTCACAAAAAACACAAGAATTTCGGAAAAGTGGCACATCGAACACTCCCAGCATTCATTGATTTGACAGCCACTCAATTAAATTGATTTTTGTTAGGATTCCGCCAAAATGTTTCTTGATACAAGAAATTGTAGCCTTAAGTGCAGTACTGATGGCACTAGATAATCTTAAAACTCTGAAAGACATGATGTTAAAAATTGTCAGTTTTTTACCAATTAATTGAAAGTTTTAAAATGTTAGGATTTTTTTTTGTTGTTGTTGAAAGAGAATTGGAGTAATATTGTCAATTTTGAGGAGATTTTCTTAAAATTGTGTCCGGCTCATTTTTTAACATGAAGATAGGCGTACGGGAAGATGAGAAGGAAGGTCAGAGATTCACCATTTTGTGGCTGGGGTCCAGCCGCCTCGAAGAGGATGCCTGTTTGGTGAATCAGCTGGTGTTATGGACGAGTTATGTTAGAGACAGCAATTGGCCACAACAAATCCTGTCGAACTGCTTCATTCAATGGTAGCGGAGAGGGGGAATTGACTATACGAAAGAAGAAGATGAAACTGTAGAATACTGACCGATAGTGGCATTATGATCTTGACTCTCATTTTGTATATAAAGAATGTTTTGTGTACGTTCTTTTATTAAAGAGATATTCAGTACATTTTAAATGGACCGACCAAGCTAGAATCAAATTGCTTTAATATATTTATTTAATGGCTAAACAGTGACATAGCAGTTAACTTTAATTTACCGCTCACTTACAAAATCGAATGAATTATAAGGTCATGATGCTGGTGAATCACTTTTCCAAATTGGCTAAACTACCAAATTCCAACTAAATACACAAGGTATTACGTAAACATGACGTAGGATGAGAATCGAGCCAAAGAATTTCGAATTATGATGCATATACTAAAACAATAATGTGTTTCTATTTCATATTTTTCTTCAAATTATTTAAAATATGTATTACTTTATCTTTGAGATATAGAGCACATTCTAAATTGATCAACCAAGTAAGAATCAAATTACTTTCATATATTTATTGAAGAGTTAAACAGTGACATTGTAGTTCATTTTAATTTGCTGCTTACACACAAAAACACATGTAGTACAAAGCCATGATACTGATGGAGCTGCTTTCGAAATTGGCGAGATTACTAAAGCCCTACCAGGTAATATATTTATTGAAGATTTAAACAGTGACATTGTAGTTGATTTTAATTTGCTGCTTACACACAAAAACGCATGTATTACAAGGCCCTGATACTGGTGGAACTGCTTTCGAAATTGGCGAGATTACTAAAGACCTAACAGGTAAACAAGGGTTTTACATAAACAAGACTTTGAATGAAAACCAAGGCAATGAATCAGGCACTAAAACAGCTATGCATTCCTATTTAACATTTTCTTCCCAATTATTTAGAATATATATATCCATAATACGAAACTTTCTCTTCAACTAGGCTTAGAAAATTAATTCGAAATTTTTCTCTATACTTTAATCATGACATACTGCAAAATAAACACTACGGAGAAAGAAATTTACAGACACTCCAGTGTTTATCATCTTGTACAAACCGAAAAAGCGCCTGAAACTTGACGATATCCGGAAAAATACTGCTTTATTATGTTAATGATAAATTTCAGAATAAAGAACACTTGTTCCGGAAACCTCATTAAAAGCTGTCGGAGCTCATTAAGTTGTATAATTGATGGGGTAATTTGGATAAATAAAAGGGGGATTCAATAGGTTGTTTAGAATGAGATGCAATTTTCTCCAAATTAAATCACGGTTCACAGAAGTAACGGGAGGCAAGTGCTTTGAAAGATATTAAATATTTTCTTCATGGAAGAAACTGTTTAAATTAGAGCAGTAGGTTTTTTTACTCTATTTATTTGAAATTCTGTAGTTTTATAGAAAAAAATTACTTGGGAACTGTAAGAAAAAACTTCTTACTGCTGATTGATGATCATTTCTATTATAATATTTGGCTTTCTATATTATAAGCAAGATAATTTTTATTTTTAGGTTGGGTATTTTTAGTAATATTGGTAAATCATATTAAGTTGAGACTTTTTTTAATTAGTTTATTATTGAAAGATGTCTTGACATAAAATTTTCAAAGAAATATTTTGTTCATGTATTTTCAATTAAGAAAATTTACGATGAAATGCATACTTAACTGGAAAGAATATTTGTAGACGTTCGACATAAAATGAAATTGAGAACCTGAGTTTCCAGTTTTAATTAAATTTTTTACACTTAGGAGGTGTATCTAGTGATGCTCATATTTTTTTTCAAATTTTTGTTATGTATTCATACTTTTGAGGCAAAACTTTGTATGGCTCAAGTTTCCTAGTAAAGAAAAGGATAAATTTTACATCTTAATAAAACCTTTTTATTACCAAGACCCTTTTTATTAAATTTCTCATCAAAATAGCTGATTTTCCGAATTATTTTAGGAGTAATAAAATAAACACCTGCTTTTATTACCAAATTGTTAGAAGTTATCAAATTTATTAATAAATATGGATGATGTAAAGAGATAGGAAACTCATTAATAACTACCACTTGTTTAATTTTTGCAACTCTCATGATGTAATAAATTGCTTAAAATTTGTTCTATAAAACCGCTATTTCCAAAGTATAAAACCAGGAAAAAAGTGATGAATTTTTATAATTTTATGAATAACGCTTTTTGCTGTCAAAGCCAGCCCACTAAAACTTCATTTTTTGAAAAAAACTTTAAACAAATTATTATCACAATTATTCTAGGATTTATCTTATAGTGCTCGTTCTTATCGTCGAAATACAATAATTACTTAAATTCGTCAATAAATAATTATGTGATATTAAAAGAAAGGAAATTCGAAGTCGTTAGTTTGAAGTCATTTGTTAGTTAATAAGAAGTCGTTAGTTTGAGTTTTTTGCTACGTTTATAGGGAATAATAGTATTGCTTACATATAAGCATACTATTACATGTATAAAAGTAAACTAATTAAAAATCAAATTATTAATTCTGTTATTATTTTTAGTATTAATTAAATAATGTCTTGAAATTAAAAAAAAATGTTCAAATGTATTTAGCCATGACAAATTATATTTTTTTAAAATACTATTTATTAATATTTGATATACATTCATTGATTCATTTATTAAAATTCAAGCGACTCACTCATTCCATTAATAAATAACAGAAATTTGCAATTTTCTGAATAATTTTTGCTTCTTCTGGAACCACTTATGTTCAAATATTTTTCTCAGAAACATTATAATTTCACATTTAATTCAGAAATAATACGTTATTTAATGATTTTCTTTGCTCTAGTAACATAAGAAAAAAATGCAACCATAAGCCATTAAGTAATATACTGATTTTAGAAGCAATAAAATAACTTAATGATTAAACAATTAATTTAATTTTACGCATAATTAAATATCAAACCGTATGAAAAAGATATCATTAAAATAGTAACAATTAATTGATTTAAAATAAACTGTAAATGTCATTTATTAACATTCGATTGATTCGATTTTTTTACAAATTATTGCAATGACAAAATGATATACCACTAATGACTATAAATTAATTACAATATGCAATTAGTTTAATTAGTCCAAATCTGTTGTGGTTATTATATTTCTTAGCAATTCGGGCATACATTTCTTAATGAATGTTTTATTGTATTATTCTATTGGTTTTACGTAATAATAAACCATTAAGAGTGATTTAGTGAATGTATTTGAGTTGAAATCTAATTCAATGGCTTATATTTTTATATGCATGAATCACTTCTGAAGTGATATTT
Organism: Argiope aurantia; assembly: GCA_026543865.1. NCBI lineage: Eukaryota > Metazoa > Arthropoda > Arachnida > Araneae > Araneidae > Argiope > Argiope aurantia. The sequence continues at coordinate 187,240 of JAPMOR010124660.1, read as the reverse complement.
GCAATTAGGGATTCCAAGTTTATGTATTTTAAAAATTTTTTAAATGCTCCCTGCATTTTTTTTTATTCAAACAGTTTACAAAATACCTCGATGAAGTAATTTGAATGAAAAAGGATTAGAATTAATTAATAATTGATTAAATAGTAAACATTATCTCGATATTTTGAAAGATGATTTCGACTGAAAGCATAGGAAATGTATAGTTAAAATTTTAGATGAATCGTAAAACAATGACCTAAATATATTAAGCATTTAAAGAGTTTTAGCTACTAAAACCATCCAAAGCATAATTTTACTTCAAAATGAAGGTCAATTTGAATAGCCAAGTGGCTTTTGCTACAAATATGAAGTAGATTTCCCAGAAACATTAGGTTGTAACGAAGATTTAAATATTTGATAGTTTACTAGAATTTAGGAAATTAGTGATATCTACGAAAGTGTTTTGAAGGCTGATCGCGATTTCTCAGAGTTAATTTTTCAGTCAAAGTATAAAGCTGAAATTGCAAGATCATTAGCCAGCTGCACAATATTATGCGATATTTTATTATATTATTAATTATTTAACAATATTATACAATTTTGCGAATGTTGTTTAATATCAAACAATTTTGTACAATAGTGCTGTATTAGGTTATGCATGCAGGGATGCAAATACACCACTAGGCGTAGACGAACTTTATCAATGATAAAGGAAAAATTGAGGTGGAAAGGCATAGGTATCTTGCATAATTCATTCCGCTTAAAAAAGATCGACTGGAACCCAAAGGACATGTGTCTGTATATGCAGAGAAAAAGATGATATGCTAATGGCCAAACTGTAAAAGAAGCGCCGTATCCAAATGAGAACAATATCATGTAGAACTATGATTTAATAACAATAACTGCTGCTTCAAAAATTGTAATATAATTTTTTATCTAGAAAATATGCAATTTTCATTATCATAAATGGATTTTTTTTCTGGATTAATTTTTGTAAATTTTTACAATAAATTTTTGTGTATTTGTAATTTTAAAGTACAGTCAAAAGTCAAACCTAGAATGTCTTAATGAACACTTCGCATTCAAGTGATTCGAATAATTAGCAAAATAAAATATTCAAAAAAATGTGACTCGCTTAACGAGTGATTGGTATAAAGGAAAAAATAAAATATTACAAAATGTGACTCGCTTAACGAGTGATTTGTATAAAGGGCAAAATAAAATATTAAAAGATATAACTCGCTTAGCGAATGATTCATATAAAGGGCAAAATAAAATATTAAAAAATGTGACTCGCTTAACGAGTGATTCGTATTAAGGCAAAATAAAATGTAAAGAATGCAACTTGCTTAATAAGCGATGTTTCGCAGAACGAATGGTGAGGTTATACCGTGACGTCACAAGCTGGATTGTTCTACATGATTCTATATACTAAATGAGTTCGAAAAGAACACTTATATTTACATGGAAAAAGTTTTGGTCAAATAGCGTTGACGAACACGACTAAAAGAGATTTGATCCAGTTCTTGTAGAACCGAAATTGACCAGATTGTGTTTTTGGCCAAGATTGGCAACAACACCGGTGAGAAGTTGAAAGAACGTATGCAGAACTACTGAAGAAATTATGAAGCTGTATTGTGTCTCAAAGTAAAAAGCTGCTGAGGCGATTTGGCTAGGAGAAAGAAAATGATAACTGAACAAAACAACAATCTTCCAGTGAAATAAAGAAGATTCCGAAATCATGGGAAACTATTACATTTTGCTTTGAGAAACATCGTTCTAACAATGCAGTAGCTAAAAAATCATTTAACTATCATTATCAGATCATGTTATTTCTAATTTTCAACAGATTTTGAGGCTTATCCAAAACTAAATGTCTCTAGGATAAACAAATAGATAGATAGCCAAATATAAATAAAAGACATTCATTATAAATAATAAATTACATTATTATAAATTTGCAAGAGTATTTCTTTTTCGGAATGAGACACGTTATTTTATTTAACATAGATTCCAAGTGGAAAATATGATAATGATAAATTTTTTTAAGAACATCTTAACGAGTGTTTAGTATTACCAATAAGATGCGCTTGTTAAACGTAGTTCTAGCTTATTTACTTAAAAGAAACACAGGGCAAATTACTTATGGTTGGAAAAACATGTCTTCTTAAAATACATATATGCAATGTATATTTGTTTTTAGTATTATACAATTTTATATTAGTAATTTTTCTTAGTTTAATCCCAGTATTGCCGGTTGTTAATAAGCTGTTTCTCAGCTTTAAACCATACTAAAACAAGTTTTAATATGCAATTTAAAAAATATTACGTGATTTATTCATGAAATAACAAAAAATTAACATTTTTATACCAATTTTTAAAAAACTAAGAATTTGAGACTCATAAAAAGATGTCTAAATTCGATTTGCAATTTGAATATTAAGGTTTGCACTCATAAATGTTCTTTTCGTTACTAAAACTAATATTATAACTGTTTTATTCTTTTATTAATGAATTTCTGAATTTCTTTTATTAATTTTCAACATGTGTATAAACATTTTTTTATTATATTTATCCATATATTTACACTAACTGAGTAAAATTCATTTTCATTAGAATTTAATAAGCCATGTGAAAATTTAATATCCAATGTTTATGTGCAAAAATTAATTGAAATTATTTATTAATATTACATTTCTAAAAGAGTGAAACAAAACTATTGACAAAAATAAATTGCTAACAAGAAAATATAGCGTGTTATCAAGAAAAAACTGGTAATAATTTTTTTTTCATTTATTTGGACGGAAAAATTCTTCTCTTTACCGCATTATTTTATTCAACATGTACATAAACATGCACCGCACGATTTAATTTTACTACCTGTGTTAAATTTTGATCATTATTGTAAACAGTATATGAAAAATATGAGCTCAAATCATTTTTGTTAAATAAACTAATTAACAAACTAATTTTTGTTAAATTAACTATATTAAATAATCTAAAAATAGATAATAAAATGTTTCTTAATTTTAAAAATTTAATGCAAAATTATTTTAACTTATATTTTGAAGGTTTATATAATATAAAATAATCCCTCTTTTAAATAAAAATATAATGTTAGAAATATTAAATTAATCCTTAGTCAAATTATTTTAAATTAATCCTAAACAGTCAAACGTTAATTCTGCAGGAATAATAATAAACTGGGATATTAAAAATAATTATTTCTTATTTGGTGAAGCAAAATTTATTTTTTAATTTATTGATTTACTTTTTTTATCTGGAAAAGTCTTGCATTTGCTAGTATAAGGAATGAAATATTATAATTATACCCTAAATTGTGGTGGCAAAAAAAATGTCACTCGGGCATTCTAAAAAATTGTCAGAGATCTAAATTCTGCGTCAGAAATCTAAATTGGTAGCAGAAAAAATTACACAGTTTTGGAGTTAAAGTAAAATTATACTGGATAACAATTAATACATATATTACTTATTTTTTTAATAAAAATCAGAAACCCTTGATAGAATAATACTATTCGTTTATTTTATAAATTTCTCTTAAATTAATCCGTTTTTCTTTTCTTGCGTATAATTAGATTTTTAATAAAAAATAACAAAGTGTATGGATATCAAAATTAGTCTGAAATATACCAATAAAAAAATTCTTATACTAAACATTTGGGAATTTAATTGAATTGCTTTTAATTAGGATTCAATCTGATTGCACATTTTATTTAATTTGAACATTTATATATTTATTTTGATATAGTATAATTTTATTTTAATTATATTTAATTATATTCTTCAATTAAATAACAAATAATGATTTTCGGTATAAATAAAATTGCAAAAGATAATATTTTAAATTTAAAATATTTTTTTTCTTTTTTTATAAATCTGAAAATATTGTACAAAACTCAAATATATAAGTTTATCAATATAACCTTATTTTTATTAAGTACTTATTTTCGATTCAAAAACCATTTAGTAAAATAATAAGAAATAATTTGTGATACTTTTAACTACGTATATTAAAAACGAACCAAGAATTCTTTTAATGCATAAATAAAACACATTCTGAAATTTTTAATTTTGAAATACTTAATGAAATACAATAAACGCTAAATATCCATTTTCTTCAATTAAACAACAAATCATGACTTTCCTTATAAATAAAATTGCAAACGATAATACTTTAAATTTAATTTCATTTTTCTTTTTTATGAATTTGAAAATGTTTCATAAAACCAAAATATCTGAACCCTGTTTTTTATTAGATACCTATTTTCAATTCAAAAATCAATTTACTAAAATAATAAGAAATCATTCGTGATATTAATAACTACATATAAATCATTCGTAATTCAACCTTGAAAAACAAATTTCATTAAAAAAAATACCTTTAATGCATAAACAAAACACATTTTGAAGTTTCTAATCTTGAAATACTTAATGAAATACAATAAACGCTAAGTTAGAATTTATTCTTAAAAAACTGGAATTCCAAAGAAATTCAGCCGATAGATATACACTTAACAAAAAAAAGAGAGAGAGAGAAAAAAAAGAGGAAAAGAGGAGAGGTTTGAAATGGATTCTGAAATTGAATCCAGCGGAATTTTTAATCATTTATTCAATCAAACAAATTCAATTACTTTCTTCTAAGAAGAAGTCATTTCTTCCAAAAAGGAATAAAATGGTGAGTCTACCTTTCTAAAATCCAATCAGTATTTTACGGTGCTGTTAAATCAAACGGAGTTTGAAAGTCGAGAAGTGCGAAGCATAAGACTGGTCTTTGTCCTCGTGGAATGATCGTCTTGGGATTCCAGAAATCGATGTGTTAAGTTTACTATCTATCCCATGATTAAAACTAGATCTAGTGCCTGTAAGGTACTCTTATCGTTACTTCGATCCCTGCATATATAATAAATTTACTTTTATTTGTTGTTATCTTAAATAAAAAAAATTCTCGAGGATAGGATCAATAATGAATAGATTTGTTTTTTTAAATTTTCATAGAATTAATCGTTTTGAAACAGAATTTTAGAAATTGTATTAACTCAAATGTATTTTGGCAAAACACGATTTTCATGCGGTTCTTTTAGGATTAAGTAAACAACGATAATGAGGTTTTTTTAAATATTTCTTTAGATATAGGTTTTTTTTGTTGTTGTTAATTAGAGTTTCCCTTTTGGTATCAGAGGTAATTATAAGATAGGTATTATATTTATTAAGTGCTATGATTTCTTAATCATCTGTTTTTTTTCGTTGTTATTGTTGCTTCATAACATTAGATACGTTATCACTTAATAAATTAATTGATTCTATATATGAAATGACATCTAGTGGTGAGTTTCGAAAAACTTTGATCTCAAGATTTCTAAATAATAATGATAAAGAATAACAAATTTAAAATAATGAATAATTCATTATAAAAAAATGGAGAAAATTTAAAAACGCTTCACTATTTCACAAATTATATAAAAAAACTGGAGATGTTATATATGCACATATATGTTACGGCGAAAGCCCGAAGTTCGGCCAGTTCGCGAGTTGGCTGGCCAATTCTCGTTTTTGCCAAAAGATTTGGCCCAAGTCCGAATACTTGCAATTAATATTGCATATTCTACTTTGGCTGGCCATTTCGCGAAGTGGCTGGGAATCCTTGGCCAAAGCCCGATGTGATAATGGTAGATTGACCGGTAGACGACACTTTAAACAGAATACTCAAAAATAAGTAAAATGTAAAAAATCTTGAGTACTTCATGTTGTTATAATAGCTCAGAGTACAATAGATTTAAATTTGAGAAATGCATGTACTCACTTTTTGAATACGTGCAGGGATTCGAATATAAGTATGTGTTTTTACAAATTTGCAAAAATTATGCAAACCTAAATCTGCAAAAAGATATCTCAACTGACATGGTTGGTCACGGAGGGATTCGAACACAGACAGTTCGATCTGCAGCCCAATGTGCTGCCAATTAGGCTAACTCACATTAGAGCGGCTTATTCCAAGAAATGTTTTAAGGGTAATCGTAGTCTTTTTCTGCCTCATAGACCTAATGTTAAATTTTCCAGATTACATTCTCTTCCAAAATATTGATTCATAAAATACGAACTTTTTTACTAGGGAAAAAAACAATATTAAGAGAAAATTAAAAAGAATATAAAGACATTTATGTATAAAATATAAATATAAACATGTTGTAGGTGAAATTCGACAAATGGCGACAACAAAGAAATGTCTTTAAATAATATTAACAACAAAACTATTTATCCTTCATATTTGTTTTAATTAGCCCTTATAATTGGTATTTGCCTTTGCCAACAATTTCATATTTTTAAGCGATATTTCGGAAGACAATAGGATCTTTGATCTTTAACATTAGCTCTATGAAGCAGAAAAAGACTATGATTCACCCTTAAAGGTAGTTGATAAACTGAGTACTCAATTTGCCTTTGTATTCATACACGATACCCAACGGATTTGCTAAAGATATAATTTTTCATTTTGAAGGGCGCAAATCTAATCTTCTTCACGCTATTACGTTGTTACAGTATATACGTTCACTGAATAATTTCTATTATTTATTTAATATGAGAACAGAATAACACGAGATCATAATTTTATATATCACAAGCTTATTTTTGACTCTGAGGAGTCACTTATATTTAAACTCGTTTTTGAAACAATTGTAATTTAAAAAAACGGTACACAAAAGTACTCACTTTTAAATATTTCATGTTTAACTGTGTGTAAAATAATCTGCTCTTGATTTATTTCTTCCTATTTTGGCCGATCGTCCCAAGTCACTTCGCGAATTGGCCGGCCAAAGCCTGGAATCAAGAAAAGATCGAACATTAGCCGGTAAGTTTACTGCAACGTTGGCCAAAACGCGAATTGACCAGCCAATTCGCGAACAGGCTGATTTCGGGCTTTGGCCGTCACATATATAATCTTAGATAAGTTTGGTGTGTGTGTGTGTCTTCGATTTATCATTGTACGGGACGGAATGCTTTTTACATGAGGATAACGGTGCAACGTTCTATTTTCTTCTATTCATTTGCACCAGGGCACAAGCAAAAAACTGTGTGAAGTTTACCTTTCGCGTTGTTTAATGAGATTCTTATAAGAATATTTTTTACACGTATCGATTCAGAAACGAGAATCTTAGGTACCTTTGGAAAAAATGCTGTGAAAATTAGGGATTTTTCATTCCTGCTCTTTTATCGTGAGAACTACATTGTTATAAAATTTTTAGATTGCATGCTAGAAATGACTAATAAATAGATGTTTTTGGATCATGAAACAAGAGAGCATTTTGGAATAAAGTAGTATGAGCTAATTTAAGTTAAAGAAATAGAAAATTAATTAGAAATTAAGTTAACTGAGAAGCTTATCTAACTTGCATAAAAAAATTTTAATTAATTGATAAGCTTAGCTAATTTTCGTAAAAGTTTTCAAATTAATTGATAAACTTAGCCAATTTACATAAAAGTTGACTTGCTACATAAATTACATAAAGTTTATCTGTATAGTAAATACGCATATACTACTGAGAAAGACCGAAATCAGAGAATATTAATATTCTCCAATAATTACCAGCAACTTTCAAATAAGGCGGTAAAAGATCGGATATTTAATTACATTATTATAAATCAGAACTATCCGAGTGATGAAAGGAGAAGCCGAATGGAGACGGTCATAATCAAATAATCTCTGTTTAAGTTTAATGTAGGCAATATTTCCTTTTTCTCATTTAGAATGTACTTTTCAAGGTTCGTTTATTCACATAAGCTATTTCTAAATCCTTCTCCTGTTTTAAACTATATCAAAAAACATTTTCATAATGCAGAATGGTTTTTATAAATGTAGTTTTGTCTTAACGCAACAGAAACGTTTTTATTCAGCATTCATTTTTACCGCCTGCTGAATGTCGGTATTTATCTATGTAAGCGAGAAATAATGATAATTAGAAAATATTAGAAAATATCTATATATATATAAATTAGAAAATATTTCAAACTCACCAAGTGACTGTCAGAATGTTCATGTTCACGTGGGAATCTTGAAATTTGCTGGATATATATATATATATATTTATATATACACAAAAGTATAAAAATAAAGTAAAATGGAAAAACAAAAAACCAAATAAAAATATTAAAAAAGATTAAAAAAGGAAGAATCCGGCCTGAAGACTTTTTCAAGGGTCACCCTCAGGCAGGGATTCAAAAAAGGGATTTTTTCTGTAAAGGAAATTCAGACAAACGTCTAATAATGATTCCTTCGTGACCCGAAAATCCCCTGAAATTAGGCCTAAGAGATATACCATTTTAACAGAAAGGAAAATACAAAACAACCAATTAGAAGAAAAACTACTAATAAGTAAAAATACAATAACAAAAAACACCAAAATACCAAAAACAGACAAACTAAACACAGAAGAAATAACGGAAAGGTAAAAAATATAACAAAAAGGCATAACATACCTTCTAACAGTCCAGAAAATCCCAAGCTATCGATTGTGATTCCCACCCATTAAAAACAAAGCTAACGGCAATTTAGGTAAAAATTGTAAGCTCGCAGCGCCACCTATTGAGTGAAAAAAAGCAAGGAAATTTCTAATTTTTTATTTATTAATCCCAAACCATACCTTGTTTAATCAAAAAATTGACATTACAGTAATTTTTGGGAAATTCATTTTTAATTAAATTATTAATGAGGTGGTTTGATGCTTCAATATAGGAGTTTTTATTATTGCAAACCTTTTTTATCCTGTTAACTTGTGAGAAAATTAGATTTTTGAAGATTTTAGAGTTTAGATTGGAATGGTAATTACATAGTTTTGTTATTTTGAAGTTGAATTCGTCCCTTTTATCGTAAATACCAACAATTGTTTTATCATTATCAATTTCGATTTTTAAATCCAGAAAGGTAGCTTCAAGTTGATTTTTATTCGTTTCTGTTAGAATTAAATCTTTTGGATAGCAATTAGTTACAATATTAGTATTGTCGAAGTCAATCAGAAGTAGGTCATCAATATATCTCCACCCGTTTATCAAATTATATTTAATTATTTTTTTCTCATAGTAATGTAGAAAAATATTAGCCAAAGCACTTGAGAAAGCCGTTCCCATTGGAATGCCCTTAACCTGTTTATAAAAGTTAATACCATTAAAAACGTAATTTTCAGTAATATTAAAATTACATAACTCAAGCCAGTTATTTTTAGGAATGATATCTTCATTTAAATATTCGTCATAGACAAAAGTGCAGACTTTTATTAATTTTTCATGAGGTAGATTATATATGTGTGTGTGTGTGTGTGTGTGTGTGTGTGTGTGTGTGTGTGTGTGTTATATGTATTTATTAAAAATTAAATTATATTATGAATGTGGCTAGATTTAATTCCATTAAGCTAGAGTGTTTCTTTCAGTACCAAATGCTTTTAAGCTCTTATTTGACTCCAAAATGCCTAATTAAGAAATTATTTTCTTCGTTTTTAAGAGCTATAACAGTAGTACGTATTTTGAAAATATTTTTTCTTTTTTTATTCTTAATTTTAATTAAAATTATTTTCTTTTTTCGAAGAGCATCATTATTTTACATTCATATATTATTTTAATGAAAAGATACAAACAAAATAAAGCCTTTTAAGGTTTTCTGCGTTTTTTATCATTTATATTAAAATAAGTTTTTTTTTCTAATTTTTCGTCATCAAGCAAATATGGCATAAATTTTATATATTCAATACCTGAATAATAATTAGATGCATTTTATTATTGTATACTGAATATAAATCTTCAATTAAATATAGAAATATTTTCATATCAAAATCGCAGATACATTTTGTTTCATTTTTGATGATCTAATTAAAAATATTTTATGATTTTGAAATAATTCATAATTATTTTAAAATAAGTCACATTTATCTCTCAAAATATAAGATAATTAACTTACATTTTCTAATAAATAAAAATAATGCCAATACTTTTACAATGAAATGGCTATTATCGAAAATAATTTGCGACACTAATTGTAACACGAGAACATACACGTCATTAAATTTTACATTCTCTTGCATGTAATTTCCTTATTCGAATGTTATTATTCAACATTACTTCCCAAATGATGTTCCATTTCTTTAGTTGGTTTTATTTTATGAATTGTTATGGTATATCTATTTTGAACATTCATTAAGAAGATATATTCATAATTATTAGGAAATTGTCAATAAAAATGAATATTCAAAATAAAATCATTTAATGAAATGATTTTAATCATTTAATGAATGATATTTCATTACAGGGAATTAAAATAGCATAACTTGAAAACGGGAAATATCTATTAATAAATCTTAATTGACTAATAAATTATTTTTCCAATATTTGATTTATTCGTTTTAATTAAAAAATTAAAAGAATTTTTTTTTCTCTTTCTGCAAATATTTGAAGAATACGGCAATTAACGATGATAATTTAAAATCATATTTTAAAAAATAAAAACTAATTAAAAAATCATGTTGAGTTTCTTATACTACTATAACTAATTATTGCATCTTTGGATGTAAAAAATAATTGTCCAACGAATCAGTTCTTTTGTTTTATATCGATAGCTTTTATCAATAAAGAATATTCTATGTATTTTTTTTTTTAAAGTTAGTGCTCAACAAAATTTTTCCGCTATAAAATAACATAGACTGGAGTTAATTAGTAATATTCTTCCAGTTTATTTTTAAAATTTATTTTACTTATTTTATTTTTTTTACTTATTAGCATTTCTTTCTAGATTTAGTGATACTAATAATACAAAAAGTATAGTTTTCTTTATTAAAAAATTAAAATTGTCAGAAAATTTTTCTGCTTGCATCTTTTAATTAGCGTAATAATGAACTAGAACTCAAACAAAAAATACATAAAATTATAGTGACCAATAAACATTTGAAAGTAAATAAAATTTAGAATTGGTAAAAAAAAAAGTTATTGATCAAAATAAAAATTTAAAAATTGCGAGTGGGAAAATTTTGTGCTCGTGTGTACCACTTCTGACACTCTTCTAAACAAAGTGGGATGTTTCTTAGGAGGGGGCGGGGGGAGTAGGAAAACACTTCTTAATAGTCGTTCCAAACATGATATTTAAATTTATTTTCCTCAGACCTTTAAAAGTCACTAAACTTTTAATTGATGTTCTAAATTGTAAATACTTTAATCTTCCCCCCAACTAAAACATTTTTTCACTTTTTTTCAATCAGTTGAATGCGAACTTTCATTGAAACACTCTTCTGCACAATTATCCTCATCACTAAAATCACTTTCTGCTTCATTTAAAAGTGTCTGGAGCACTGCTTCATAATAGGATCAGTAAATTGGATGATATTTCGGGACCCAAGTTTTAGCGCCATCTGCTAAGCCTTGTTTATCACTGGGACACTAACAGGGAAGTGCGGTCTTAGAGACCGTCCTCGAAGAAATAACTGAAATATTTTTTAAAGCATCCGCTGAAATCGGTTGAAAAAGTGCACGTGCATTGAAGGTTACAAAACAGAAAGCTACAAGATCAACCCATTCAACTGAGCTAAAAATAGAATAGGGATGACCAAAAATCTATCGCTAGCAGTCTCACAGACCGCACGCCCCCAGTTAAGGGTTAATATTAAAATTGCAAAAATATTTAGTTCCTTTTAGAAATGAGGAAGTAGTTGTTAATTTGTTAGCCAGAAAGTTTCATTTAATTGTTCAACATGAATATCTGAATTGCGTGCAATGTGCAATGAAAGAGAAAGAATCTTCGTCAATACAATGAATAAAACTAGAAAATCTCTAAATCATCATTTATTAGCTTTAATCGATATCAAAAGAAACTGCGGTTCCTTTACACTTTTCAAAAAAAACCAGAAGAAGAATAGTGCAAACGGCTGAGGATGTTAATAATGATATATCAATTACATAAAGGATAATATTCTGGAAATCTGAAGAGTCCATCTGAAAGTGCTGGAAACAACGAGAAAATATTGAAAATAAGAGCATAAACGTGACATATTTGGTGGTTGTATATCCCTGCCTTCATGATCTAGAATTCTTTTTTCGTGAAATATGCATTGCTCTAAATCTGATCGAGGGTGAAATGCCTTCATTTTGGATTGATAGGATAGATAAGAGATAAGATCTTAGATCTTAAGATATATCACTTACTGTCTATTTACCAATCAGAATTACCAACTTTGTTCTCAAGAACCCTTAGGGAATTAACGAATAAATTAACGAACAAAATAAAACCCTAATTTTAATAATCGGTTATGTCATCTATGTATTCAATGTAACTGTACCATCTTATAATAAAACTGCGTAGTCAGTTCAAAAATCTAAATAGCACATACACTATGAGTTCCTATGAATAAGAATTATTGCATCTTAGTTATAGTTACTACAGTATATCCTCTTATATAAATGTGGTAACTTCAAAATTGTTCAGTTACTTATTCAAATAATATATCTTGCTATTTTTATTTCAAAATTTTCAGTTGCTTTTTCAAATATTGAAAACATCCTTATCAATTAAAATTGTCTTAATATAGAGATTTATGGTTCCGAAATTTTCAATTGCTCTAAAATTAATAACATCGCTGTTCATTAAAAAATCTTTTAACCTCTAAAATTTCAACAAAATTAGAAATAAATATTAAGTTTAAATTGCAAGAGAATGAATAAAATGGAATAAAAAAAGAAGGAAAATATTCCGGTCTAAAGATTTTATCAAGGGTCACCTTCATACAGGGATTCAAACCAAGGATTTTTTTTTCTATGAATGTCTGCTTCTAAAGGTCATGTAGTCTTAAATTTAGAGCATTGGCGCGGACTAAATACAATGCGTCTTCCCTTTAATAGTTTTTGACTCGGGAAATATTTACTTTATAAATTAGTTTCCTAAATATTCAGTTAACTTCATAGTTCTGTAGTTTCTTTCAAGTATTAATTACTTCTGCATTTGAACCTATGACTGAAAAAGCAACACAGTCTGAAATATCCCTTTAGAAGTTTTATTTCATCCAAACAGTCTGCAGCAACTCTCAGATATTAAACCAATTTTGTTCACTTCCCTTCCCAGGCGACATTTTAATGATCCAATTTTTTTCTATCTATTCGCTTTTCGTGTGATTTAATCAACTAATACGTCAGAAAAGATAAACGTTTACCTTGCTTTAATCGCATTGCAAACCCTCGTTGACATAAATCAACGCTACCGATGTCATTTATGACTTGCCATGATGGCCTGAAACGTCTATAAAACCGACGATAACTAGACTCCAGTTGCCAAAGCAGTTAGGACTTGCCGGTGTTGTGTGCGTTCTTTATTTCTCATTGATTTCAAGCTGACTTTTTTTTGTCAGATTCGGTTCCATTAACAAAATTAAATCCATGTTCGCTAAAATTGACAAAAATCTTACCAATAAGTTCTTGTCCAAGAGAATTCTTTTGTCAATTTATTTTGTAATGAATTATGGACTTGTTATTCTAAAGGTCAAGCGTGTGATGGTGGGTCAAGATGATATTTAAGGCTAATAATAAGTTAAACTTCAGACATTGTTGGAATATAAAGGGATATAACATAATATTCCTCACTCTTCTTAACTAAAATGCAAACAAAAATGTCTCAGGAAAACATGAAATCTCCAGAAGATTGATAAACGCAAATGGTTTTTTTGCTTGAAAAAAGAATTAAATGAATATTAAAGAATGAAAGAAAAAGAATATACTCTTCAAAGAATAGGTAATTTCATAGTTTAAGCAATTTTACTTCGACAGTTTGGACTCAAGAAAATATCAATTTCTGATTGTTTTTTCTTTACCTAGCATTTGCAGATTTATATTATTTTTTGAATAAAATTTGGGAAAATAATTCGTTCATGTAAGCTTGGTGATATACGATTATATATTCCTGTTCATGTCCTGCATTCCTGCCGATGCACTGAACATATTCCAACTCATGCCACACTGTGTTAAATCATTAATCTGAAATAGGAATTTTGCCGTTCCCACCTAAATCTCAAGATCTAAACTTGTAGACCAGTTTAAGAGGGCATGCATTGTGCCATCGAACAAAGAAATTTTTGCTTATTTTATAATGATAAATCACCAAATAAATGATAAATCCATGATAAATCACTAAAACAACAAATCGTCGGCAATTTTGCGATTGTTGGGCGTACTCTGAAATCGTCAAGTAATCTCGAAAATGCAACCATCTTGGCAAAATTATGGCACCTTAGGTATAATGAAACTTAGTGATATTAGCATAATCTGGAAATCATCATGTAAGCCCATTATCTAGGCATTTTTTATGTAATCTGAAAATTTCCTAGTAAGCTCGTGACTTGTAAAAATAAACAAGTACTGGTAATTCGGAACGCGCAATTATGGGATCTTCTTCTAGAAGAATTATGTACATTATCTGAAGCATTTTACCAACAAATGTCGCTTTATATATCTACAAGATGGGTTAGGAATGAGCCAACAAGGTTATGTTCTTCCGTATAAGTATTGAGATACTACTTTGTGGTAATAGGACCCTTCTGTAGTGTGCATTATTTACAGCATACTTCTAATACAGGCTTTGTCTTATTTCTATAGAATGTATTAGATGCATTCCAATAGGATAATGCACTCCATCATAAGTGGGAGACGCTATATGGTGATTATATATTCATTCTTCTAAATTTAAAATTTCGCTTTTTTTTTCTCCTAAGTCTCCGTATCTGAAGATAATAGGGCAACATACTTGGAGCATCATACTATTAAAGAGAGCATTCCAAGAATTCAGAATATACCAAAATCATGAAACATTTATTAATGTATGATTCCAGAAATTTAAGGAATGCAAGCCATTTCATATTTCTTAAACTTCCTTGGAATACTTTATTATTGTGTATTAGAACTTGATTCTAATATCAACTTAAACTTAGTACTGGTACTTGATTTTAATTATAAATACATAAGCATTTTTAAAATAATTAACATTTTATTAGCAAAATAAAAGAATATTTAAATAGCTCTCATTTATATATTGTTTAGACTAAATGAATCTCAAAGAGTAATGAATTTTAACATGATGATATTTACAAGCTGGCATACTATCTACAAATTGCGGCATACCTGGTAAAAAAATCGTTCAAAACTCTGTATATGGTACATAGTTAATCCAAAAGCCACCATATTGACACAGATATTTACCTTTTCTGTAGCAGATGCTTAATAAGAAAAGGTTTGCAAACTTTTTACAGCATTTTTTTTTCTATTTAAAGCTAATAAAAATATTAAAACTTTTCCTCTATGATTTTGGAGCCTATTAATACACCACAACAATTCTTAAATATCTTTAAGAGTCAAAAATAAACTTGTTGTGGTATTAAATGCATTTAAAGATAATTTTTGTTCTCTAAATCTAATAAGGTTTTAAAACTTTTTACATATACTTTACTGCAATATCTTTTATAATTCCTGAATTTTACTCGACGCGTAGCATTCATATTAAACACAACGTTTGTTTTGTGCATACGTTGTAGTTTCTATATAAAATAAACAAATTAAGCTTTAAATATTATCATTCTAAAATCCTTCTAGCTAGGTTTCAGATAATCTTTAAATGCCCTTTGTTAGTGTAATTTCCGCAATAAGTTGCATTTGGATGTGGGGTGGATTATTTGAAAACTAAGCACAATTGATCGAAAATAAGTAAATAATAATATCAAGCGTGTCAAATGATGGACAGAAAAAATATAAAAACCAAGAGACTAAAAATTTCCTTTTCAGCAAAATAAGTTTAATAACAATGATTCCTAAAATCACACTTCTAAAAATGTTTCGCTTAGTAATTTTTTTTTAATTTGAATCGGTTTCAAATTTTATTTTTTAATTTATAATTCAATAAAAAAAATACTGAAAAATTCCAAAAAAAACCTTTTTTTTTTCTAAAAACGATAACAAATGATGCAGCAAACAATAATAACAAATGAAATATAATTAATTCTAATTATTAACATTTAACGATTTTTTTAAATTTTTAACTAGTGATAAGAACCAGCGGAAGTGGTTTTCACAAAATGTTCTCTAATAAACTTGTCATGCCAGACCAAGTACGTTTTACATGGCGTTGGCGTACAATAGTTACGAAATATTAACATTTGGCGTGAATTTAGCATTTTTATTGAATCTATCGTGTCATCTTTGGCACGTTATTTATCGATTTATCCATGGCGTGCGTTAATAGTATCCGAAAATCGAATTTATGATTTAGAGGTATTTTTCTCATTCAATTGAAACCAAAATTTAACATAACAATACACTTCTGATAACAGAATCTCATATCAAATTTGATATTTATTTAGTGCGTTTTTGAATAATCTCGTTTACATGTTTTATAAATAGACAGACAGACAGCCTACTAACTCTTTGTGTGATTTGGTTCAAAATTTAAAAAATTTATAGATGTTAATTCTGTGTATCGAATTTTATCAATCTAGCTTTCTTCGTTTAACAGTTATTGTGTTAACTTATATTTGAACAGCCGGACGGACGGACTTCCTCAGAACAGATTTTACTCAAAATATGATAGAAATCTGCAAATTTAGTGTAAAGACCGTATACTAAATTTCAGTCGTCTAGCTCAAATCGTTTTTGAGTTATCTTTGTCACAGACAGGCAGACAGATAGACGCGCATTTTCCAAAAATGAGTTTTTCTAAAGCATGGAGATTCGTCAAAATCACGAGTTCGAATTTTTTTGACACTTACTATACTTTATCTATACTAAGTATACAAGAAAGTAAAATTGTATTTCTAAGAAAAGGAAACAGTTAACTTCCATATTCATATCCATTATCCATATTTTATGCTCTCATAACATTGTTTTGTTCCTCTAAAACATTTCGTTTTTCTTGGGGGGGGGCTTTTTGATTTATTTGGTAATTATCTGGTTGATGTCTTTTTCATTAATAAAATCAATTCTGATTTTACAAATCGCTTAACTTTAAGAATGATTTCGGAATATTCAATATTATTTTGTTTTTAAAAAACTAAAAAAATATATATCTTAAGACCATTAAATAAAATAATCCTTCATAAAATATTAGAAACGATAAAAGAAAGAATCCCCACTGTTTTTAAATGAATAGATTTCGAACGCTCATTCAAAAGATCAACTTTAAAAAATTGTTTTAAAATATCAAAATGACATTATAAAAGACAAATATCGAAGATGAACGACTGTAACTGCACATCAATGACTCGCAAAAACGGAAACGTAAGCTTAAACGTAGCAAAACATTAAATATTCGCTATCGAAAAACGAAATCAAATTATTCATGCGACGCAATAATGCAAACTCATAAAAACGACATATCCATGGAATCATAGAATTTCCATTTCCCCATTCATCCAAAATTGCTTTAAATAAACGAAACCCTCAACTTCCGAGTCAAATCGGTTGAGCCTCAATCTACTTAAGCTTGCATATGTTCTGATGGAATTCCATGTTTTGAGGTACAGTTTAACCTTCGACCTTTCGTTGATCTCGAAGAAGAAGAAGTAGAAGTAGCCTCTTTTCCGAAATGATCGTTTGGTAAGTCCCCATAAAACGGTGACCGCCGTTCTTCTTCGAAGGGGAAACCCTCTTAAATCCCCAATGTATACATAAAATGGCGTCCGTCTCTAGTGCCCATGTCATACTGCATAAGTAAAAGTGGAAAGAACGGAACTTGCTTGCTTCGACTCATTGATTCGAGCCATCCACCATAAAAATGTAGTTCCGGGTTTGATATTGGGGTCTTTATTAGCGGGCACGTAGGAAGATTATAGGTTTTATATTCGGGTTGTTAAAGGGGCTATTAAATGCCTCTGGTTCTTTTCTGATTGGATGGGATCTGGGTAGAAGTATCCAATTTTAGGTGACTCCACCGGTAATGATTTGCCTCGTTCTTGGCAAAAATGGCACCACTTGTGATGAATAAAATGGGACTAGGCTTAATTCTCGCATTTAGGGAAGTATAATTAAGAGTATTTTGTCATTGCGTTTGAAGGAGGGGATGAATAAGAGCATGAAAAGTATTTTAGAACACTTGTAGAGACAGTAACTTTTTTTACGATAATGCTTTGATGATAATATCCATAGCTTATTGAAAATGATTCAATTTTTTTTTTCAATGGCAGTGGTTGGTTAGCTCTTTAAAAGAAAAGATCTTGTTATGTATATACTTTAGCTAGAATTCATTTTGATAATGGCTATATGAAGTAAACTTTTTTATGGTAACACTATGATGATAATGTTCATAGCTTATTGAAAATGATTCAAAGTTTTTTCAGTGGCAGCAGGTGGTTTCTTCTTTAAATGAGAAAAAAAATCTTGTTATTTATATTTTTTATCTAGAATTCTTTTTGATAATTTTAATATGAAATAAACTTTCACAAGAAATTGTATAATTTTATATGTGTATCATTAGATGGTATGTAAGAAATTATAATGAAGAAGTATAAAAAAAATATTAATGTATTAATACTGAAAGAAATAAAATAACAAACAATAGAAATATAAATTACTTTCGCAAAAAAAAACTATACAATATCATTATAGTTTTCTTTTCAAGAAATTGTTATTTTGAATTTAAAATATAAATATAAAGGTTTTTATATGTGAAAATTTATTGTTATCTACATAAAATGTTGTGTATTACTTACATATGCTCTATTTTCTACATTAAAAGTTTTAGACAGAGAATATATATATAATAATATTTTTTGATATAAAAAAGAAGAGTTCGTTAGAG
The DNA here is from genome assembly GCA_026543865.1 of Argiope aurantia. Taxonomy (NCBI): domain Eukaryota; kingdom Metazoa; phylum Arthropoda; class Arachnida; order Araneae; family Araneidae; genus Argiope; species Argiope aurantia. The sequence goes on along the minus strand of JAPMOR010124660.1, from coordinate 168,444 downwards.
TTCTTTAATAATATCTTTTATTCTTCCTAATACTACGGAAATATTATCAAGATTTCCTCGCAAGAGTTATGACTAATGCAACGCTACGTATCAAACAGATAAGCAGAAAGCAAGGGGAAAATCCAAAAAAAAAAAAAATTCGAACTGCTATAATTTTAGAAAGGAATTTGCTCACCGTATTTTGGCTTCAAATATGCTAAAATCGCTGTGCGAAAATAAAATCCCGCTCAATTAAGAAGCTGAAGTGAAACCAGAGTTCGAGTGATTAAGAAATAATTATTTTTAAAAGGTAGATATCTTGATATAATTACTTATATACTAGTCTGTTCCCTTTTGATAATTTAATAATTAACGTAATAATGTAGGTAGAGAGGTAAAAGTTTACACACATGCTTGAAATGACATTGGGTTTTATTAAAGCTAAAAATATGAAGAAAAAAACCGAATAATACATAGCCCTTCACATAATAACAAAAACAATAATTAATATAACAATTGATGTTTAGAAAATTCTATGTTCTTCATAAAAAATGCTCAACATGCCGAAAGTTATTCGCCAACTGTACATGTAGTCGAGGATCAATGATGTGTATATAAACTGCCTTAGGGTGTTGTCATTTTGTATCCTTAATGACTTGAGACGATCGCGGTAGACTTGCGATTTCAGATAACTTCACAATCAACGTCTCACAATGGCATTTTCACGTACGGTTCTGGGAGTTTTGGTATTACAAGTTCAGCAGTTGTGGGAGTTAACAGACCTTCGATGTGTGAAATGCGCTTCGTCAATCCACAATACATTAGATCTGTGGATAGATCTCACATTTTTTGCTCTATTTTTTTTTAATATTACTCCATGCCATTTCAAGCGTGTATGTCAGTTTTTACCTCTCTGCCTATATTATTTGATCAATTATTTATTTTACAAAATTTAATGGTTTTTTGAATCACCCTATATATTAATATGAATAATTAACAGTTGACAAATTAATCTAAATTCCAAGCAACGAATGGAAAGAAACATGAATGCCCATACAATACAAACTTTAAGATACTCATGCTCTAATAATTACTTTCATTTTCTAATATACGAAGTATCAAAAGAGAAAATATTATAGTCGTCCGTCAAAAAATCATTTTTGGAACAACGCATGTTTAGGAGCATGGAAATTAAAAAGCAGCTGCCGGATTGGTGAAATTTGCAAGGCGATCTTAACACCAATATAGTGAATTTCAGACACATTTTGGACAACATCTGTTTATGGGAATCTGTTTGCACATCCATATGCATGTGAATACGTTAGCTCTAAAACACAATGATAAATAAAATGACAAATGGAGAAATAAAAGGGCCAATGAATAAATTTTGGAAAATGATTTTATAATAAGATTTACAAATGCATATTGAATTGTTGGTCAAGTTCTTAGTTGAATCGTTGCCAACTGGCATGTCTGCACTTGTGCAAGTGCACGTGATGACTCCAAAACGGAACAAGGTATATTCATAAATTTCACTATTTAGCATTTACAATAAAATATATATACAATGGTGTCTCTTCCATTAGAGTTGTTGAGTTGCAGCACTCCCTGGAATTATTTTTAAATATGGTTTTTTTAAACGTTTGTTTGATTGTTTTCCACACTGAAATTTCGATGAACGTGGAAAATAGTGAGAAAAAAA